>VSMD01115344.1:0-33554 GCA_008750895.1 Mirza zaza | reverse complement strand
TTATGAGGCAGAGTCTCACTCTGTTGCCCAGGCTAGAGTGAGTGCCGTGGCATCAGCCTAGCTCACAGCAACCTCAAACTCCTGGGCTCAAGCAATCCTGCTGCCTCAGCCTCCCGAGTAGCTGGGACTACAGGCGTGTGCCACCATGCCCGGCTAATTTTTTCTATATATATATTAGTTGGCCAATTAATTTCTTTCTATTTATAGTAGAGACGGGGTCTCGCTCTTGCTCAGGTTGGTTTCGAACTCCTGAGCTCAAAGGATCCGCCCACCTCGGCCTCCCAGAGGCCCATTCGTTCTTACCATCGAATGATATTCCATTGTATGGACGTACCACAGTTCGTTTATCCATTCACCTAGGCAACACCTTGGCTGCGTCCGAGTTTTGGCGATCTCAGCTCATCTGGGTAAACACCAAGGAGCGCGATTGCTGGGTCATAAGGTAAGAGGATGTTTAGTTTTGCGAGGAACCGCCGGACTCCCTTGCAAAGTGGCCGCTCCATTCTCTATCCCCGCAGCCCTGCGTGAGAGTTCCCGCCGCTCCACGCTCCTGCCGGCATTTGGCACTGTCGGCGTTCTGGAGTTTAGCTGTTCCAGCAGGTATGCAATGGCGTCTCGTTATTGTTTTAATTTGAAACTCCCTAACCCATACGATATTGAGCATCTTCTCGTACGCCTATTTGCCATCTGTATATCTTCTTTGGTGAGGTGTCTGTTCAGGTTTTTTGTCCACTTTTTTAGTTGAGCTGTTCGTTTTCTTACTGTTGAGTTTTAAGAGTTCTTGGTGTATTGTGGGTACCGGCCATTTGACAGATATGCGCTTTATAAATATTTTCTCCCGGTCTGTGGCTTATCATTTCCTTCTCTGAAAAGTCTCTTTCCCATAACAGAGCTGTTCAATTTTAATGACATCCAGCTTATCATTTTTTTCTTTTATGGTTCACACTTTTAGTGTTGTATCTAAAAGTCATCGCCAAATCCAAGGTCACCCAGATTTTCTCCCATGTTATCTTCTAGGAGATTTATAGTTTTGCCATTTATATTTAGGACCATAATCCATTTTGAGTTAGTTTTTGTGGGGGCTGTAAGTTCTGTATCTATATTGATGTCTTTACATGTGGGTGTCCAATTTATCCAGCACTATATATTGCAAAGATATCCTTTCTGGGCTAAATTCCACTTGCTCCTTTGTCAAGGATTTGTTGACTATATATATATATATATATACCCAGAAACCTGAGTATTCCAGGGGCCTCAAAACCACCTTCCACCCCAAGGTGGTTTTGACATGCAGCCAGTGTTGGGAACCTGCTCAGGTGAAAGATTGTTCACAGAAGTTCCTCTGGTAAAGTAATGGAAGACCGGAGGGCAACAGCTTAGCAAAATCCACCTGTTTTCTCAATTCCGGAGGGCCCTGCCGGCAGGAAGGCTGTCGCCAGCAGCTGCATGCCCTGTTAGAACCCCCCACTCCGAGAAAGCAACCCCAAGACATGTTGTCTCTGCTCTGTTAATACGTGAACCACCTCACTTCCTTAAGAGCACGGTTCCTAACTGAAGAAAGCAGGGGCTGGTAGCAGGCGGGCGTGTCTGTGGCCTCCTCCCTGCAACCCTAGGTCCCCCGAGAGGCTGTGCAGGGGTGAGAGTGGCGGCTAGCTCTGGCTTTGGGTGTGGACCGCTGGGGCTGGGAGCAGGAGGCGTGGCAGGCGAGGCCAAAAGGAGGGTGGCAAGAGGACAGGATCCAAACTCTCCCCGCTTGGAAAGGGCCCCCTCAGCTGCCTCCGGCTATGCACACATCCTCAGTTCCTGCGCAGACCAGCCTGGGCAGCGTGGGGACACCGCAGCAAGGCCCCCGGTTGGGTACGGTGAAGACAGGGCTTGCATCCTGGAAGCTGGGAAGACAGAGCAGGAAGGACGGGGCAGGAAAACAAAGTCCTTGTTGGTCCTGGAGGCAGAGCTGAGCCTAGGGCCGTGGGCCACCGAGGCCGGAGCAAGATCACATGAGAGGGAGCCGATGGCAAGGACCGGTGGGAACGGTGGGGGGGGTCGGGCTCCCGGGGCCAGCCCGCATCAGTGCTCGTGCCTGCGTGGCCGCGATGGGCCAACAGATGGCCTGGCGTTTCAGATTCAGTCGTTTACGTCACCCTTTCCGTGACTAATAATTCGTAGTATCTCTTTCTTACAGGGTCCCCTGGTTCTGTGCCAGGCGGCTCCCTGGAAGGTCCATGTTATTCCCACGTGTTCTAGGCTGTGTCCCTCAAAATGATCCAGTGACGTCCTCACTGTAAGATACTGGGCTATGAGGACTATGGACACCTTCCAGCTTCGGTTTACTGCTTGCTTGCTAACCGCAAGGCATTATGAGTACATTAAGGTGTTGCGGCAGTGTGTACAGCTAGCGTCACAGCTCTTGTCACAGCTCTTATTCATTTCACCGGGGAAAGAACCGAGCGGCACACGAAGAGTCGGAGAACAGCCTTTGTCCTTCTATAGCAGGCTCAGCACACCTAGTGTTAAAGCTCTCTTCGCGTCTTCTGATGTTCTCCCGATATTCTCCCCCTTCCTGCCCTTCTGCCCCTGCTTTTATACCCTTGGTAGGGCTCAAGAAGCATCCAATCAACTACAGGCTTTAACATCCAATCAGCAACAGGCTTTAACATCCAATCAACAACAGGCTTTAACATCCAATCAACAACAGGCTTTAACACCCAATCAACAGTGGGATTCAAAAATTACCCAATCAGGATCACGAAAGCAGCGTGGCCGGAAACAGGCCACGGCACAAGGGCTTGGGGCATTCCGGCACTCGGGGTCCCGGCAGCACACGGGTGTCCGGGGCGGCTGGGCGCCGCGGGGCCCGGCCCCAGCAGCATGCCTCTAACTGGCCACGAGCAGTGCTGGCCCCCGGAGATGCGGAGCTATGGGGAGGCGGCGATTGGCCGCGACCCGGTGCCCGACATTTTCCGCATCAATGGGATGCAGAGGAGAAAGACAAAGAACGAGGAAACTGGAGTCTCTCAGCGAGGACCCGGAACAGGTCGGAGCCTATCAGGGGCAGGATGGAGTAAGAATCACCGTGGGGGCGGATGCATGACCAGCGTGTAAACAACTGAGTTATAAACGGGTCACTCGCACACAAAGGGGGGTCCCTGCCCGGAGAAGAGGCCACTGCGCTGGCACTCTGGGGGCTCGGACCCTAGCTCGAGCTAGACGATAAAACTCCATTTGATGATTATAGCCTCGGCTACCCTGTCTCTCTCTCCTTCGGCCTTGTGAACCTCGAATATAACACTCATGCCTCGGTGCCTCTCCAGAGGTAACCAAGTTACACAGAGGGAATCGGGGTGGACCTTCCTCTAACAGGACTGGAGCCCTTATAAGAAGGGGAAGCTCGTACACAGACCCACTGAGAGGAGAGACAGCGTGAGGACACAGGGAGGAGATAGCCGTGTGCAGGTGAAGCTGCTTCAAGCCCGGGAGCACCGCAGGTGGCTGACGACCTCCAGACTCAGGAAGAGGCAGGAACGAGCCTCCCTGAGCTGTCAGAGGGAGCACGGTCCCCCCGACTCCTCAACTTCAGACTTCCAGCCTTCAGGACTGTTGAGAATAAATTTCCCTTGTGCTGGGCCACCCGGTTTCTGCTACTTCGTAACGGCAGCTGTAAGGTAACGCACTCAGTGCAGGTGCAACATCGAGGTGCAATGAATGCTGTTTATGTAAATTGCCTGGGCTCGTGAAGGCAGGAGGTGGGGCGATTGCAACGTGGATGGAGGTCTAATGTCTCCAGATTCTTGTTCCACTCTCCCGTGCAGCCGTGTGGGAAGTCTCGAGAGAAAGATGGTTCCAGTCACATTTAACCAGGGTCTGCCCAGGCAGACCCAGCCGTGACGTCAGCCAGGGTCCCGCACAGATCCTCTGCAGAGGGCTGGCTCCTTAACAAGGCGTATTCCCATCGGGATGAGCATTTTGGGGAACGGCGTAGAATCTGTAGGCATTTACCGTGACCATTAGTCATTCCGAGGGAGTACTGTTTTAAAACAAGGTCAAATATAATTAATGTCAGAACTTAAAAAGCTGGGCCTAGCACAGTGGTCCGTGCCTGCAACCTCGGCTCTTTGGGAGGCCCAATGTGGGAGGATCGCTTGAGGCTGGGAGTTCAAGACCAGCCTGGGCAACCCAGAGAGACTCCATTTCTACCAAAAAGCAAAAGTAAAAATAAACATAAAACCCAGTAAACAGTGTTCCCTCCAAAACACCAGCCTCCAGGACCACACGCTGGGGAACCAGCATGACGTCTGGGTCCCAAGGCACTCGGGCTGGGTGCAGGAGCTGCCCTGAAGCGAGTCTCAGCCCCCTCTGCAAGAGGCTCCTGTGCTCCCTCGAGCACAGTCTGCCTTAAGGTCCCTAACAAGTGTGTTCGATAGTTTTTTTCTTTAACAGATACGGAAACAAAGAGGGGGTGAAACAGGGGCAGAGTGGAGCAGGTGAGGGCTGCACTGGGGCCCTGCAGGAGCAAGGTGCGAGGGTCCTCAGGGCTTTCTGCCCGCAGCCCTGCGGGGCTCTGTCCCCGGGCTGCCCTTGCCTAACTCCCCCCTGGCAGGAGCCGTAAGTAGCTCCCCCATCTCTGACCCTGCCCGCCACCGGCTTCCCTGCAAGGGAGCAGCACACGGCAGGCACGCCCACAGCAAGCATCCACGGGACGATTGATTGTGCGGGATTTGCGAACGATCCAAAAACGCAGAAATCACAACAGCACCAACACGGCACGTCCGAGGCCGAGCCTTCCCAGGCAATGCTCCTTTTCATTTACTTTCAGTTGCGAGCAGACAACCACCGTATCCAAAAAGGGTAAAATAACGAGAGGAAAGCAGACGTGCAGAGCTTATTAAGTGAAACATAACCCGGAAAGTGACATGTTGACCAGTATACATAATCGCTACCATATTGCAGGGAAAATGAGCTTAAATGGTCAGTCGTCCTCATAAATGACTGCTATTGATAACATTAGAACCCAGAAAACCGAATCCTCTGGGACACAAGCTAAAGCAGTTCTGAGAGGAAACTTTATTTCCATAAATGCCTATAACCAAAAGTCAAAAAGATCACAAGTAAACAATCTAATGAAACAACTCAAAGAGCTGGAAAAAGAAGAACAGACCAACCCCAAACCCAGCAGAAGAAGTGATATGAACAAGCTCAAATCAGAACTAAATGAAATTGACAACAGGGAAGCTATACAGGAGATTAATAAAACAAAAAGTTTGTTCTTTGAAAAAATAAACAAAATTGACACGCCTTTGGCTATGCTAACGAAAAGCAGAAAAGAGAAATCTCTAATAAGCTCCATCAGGAGCTAAAAAGAAAAGTCCCAGTCCAGATGGTTTCACACCTGAATTTTACCACGCTTACAAAGAAGAACTGGTGCCTATCCTGCAGAATTTATTCCACAACATCAAGAAGAACGGAAACCTCCCCGACACCTTTTATGAAGTGAATATTACTCTGATACCCAAACCTGGAAAGGATGCAACAAAAAAAGAAAACTACAGACCAATATCCCTTATGAATACAGATGCAAAAATTTTCAACAAAATCCTAACTCACCGAATCCAGGCGCTTATCAAAAAAATAATCCATCACAACCAAGAGGGCTTCATCCCAGGGATGCAGGGATGGTTCAACATACGTAAATCTATAAATGCAATTCACCACATAAACAGAAGCAAAAACAAAGACCACATGATTCTTTCAATAGATGCAGAAAAAGCTTTTGACAAAATTCAGCACCCTTTCAAGATACAAACACTTAATAAAATAGGCATAGAAGAGACATACCTAAAAATGATACAAGCCATATATGACAGACCCAGAGCCAACATCATACTGAATAGGGAAAAACTGAAAGCATTCCCACTTAGAACTGGAACCAGGCAAGGCTGCCCACTATCTCCACTTCTATTCAACATAGTGCTGGAAGTCCTGGCTATAGCAATCAGACAGGAAAGTGGAATTAAAGGTATCAAATTGGGGCAGAACAGATCAAACTTTCACTGTTTGCTGATGATATGATATTATATTTAGAATACCCCAAAGATTCAACCAAGAAACTCCTGGAACTGATAAATGATTTTAGTAAAGTCTCAGGATACAAAATCAATACACAGAAATCAGAGGCATTCATATACACCAACGACAATCAAATTGAGAACCAAATCAAAGGCTCAATACCCTTCACAATACCAACAAAGAAAATAAAGTACCTAGGAATATACTTAACCAAGGAGGTAAAAGACCTCTACAGGGAGAACTATGAAACACTGAAGAAGGAAATAGCAGAGGATGTAAACAGATGGAAATCCATTCCGTGCTCGTGGATCGGCAGACTCAACATCATTAAAATGTCTATACTACCCAAACTGATCTACAGATTCAATGCAATACCTATTAAAATCCCATCATCATTCTTCACAGATATAGAAAAAATAATTTTACGCTTCATTTAGAACCAGAGAAGACCCTGCATATCAAAAGCAATTCTAGGCAATAAAAACAAAATGGGAGGTATTAATATGCCAGATATCAAACTATACTACAAAGCTGTGGTAATTAAATCAATCTGGTATTGGCACAAAAATAGGAATATTGACCAGTGGAACAGATCTGAGAACCCTGATATAAAACCATCCTCATATAGCCATCTAATCTTTGACAAAGCAGACAAAAACATGCACTGGGAAAAAGAATTTCAATAAATGGTGCTGGGGAAACTGGATAGCCACTTGTAGAAGGCTAAAGCAGGACCCACACCTTTCACCTCTCACAAAAATCAACTCGCGCTGGATAACAGACTTAAACCTAAGGTATGAAACTATTAGAATTCTAGAGGAAAATGTTGGAAACACTCTCCTAGACAACGGCCTAGGCAAAGAATTTATGAAGAAGACCCCAAAGGTAATCACAGCAGCAACAAAAGTAAATAAATGGGACATGACCAAACTAAAAAGCTTCTGCACATCCAAAGAAACTGTCACGAGAGCAAACAGACAACCCACAGAATGGGAGTAAAGTTTTGCATACTACACATAAAGGGGCTGATAACTAGAATCTATTTAGAACTCAGGAAAATCAGCAAGAAAAAAATCAAACAACCCTATCAAAAATTGCCAAGGACATGAACAGAAATTTTTCAAAAGAAGACAGAATAATGGCCAACAAACATATGAAAAACTGCTCAACATCTCTAATCATCAGGGAAATGCAAATCAAAACTGCAATGAGATATCACTAATCTCTAGTAAGAATGGCCTTTATCAAAAATTCCCAAAACAATAAATGTTGGCATGGATGCAGAGAGATAGGAATACTCCTACACTGCTAGTGGGACTGCAAACTAGTTCAACCTCCGTGGAAAGCAATATGGAGATACCTTAAAGCAATACAAGTAGATCTACCATTTGATCCAACAATCCCACTACTGGGCATCTACCCAAAACAACAAAAGACACTCTATAATAAAGACACCTGCACTCGAATGTTTATAGCAGCACAATTCACAATTGCAAGGCTGTGGAAACAACCCAGGTGCCCATCAATACATGAGTGGATTAATAAAATGTGGTATATGTACACCATGGCATACTATTCAGCTTTAAGAAACAATGGTGATATAGCACCTCTTGTATTTTCCTGGCTAGAGCTGGAACCCATTCTACTAAGTGAAGTATCTCAAGAATGGAAAAACAAGCATCACATGTACCCACCGACGAATTGGTATTAACGGATCAACATCTAAGTGGACATATAGGAACAACATTTATTGGCAGGTGGGAGGGGGAGGAGGGGATGGGTATACATATACATAATGAGTGCGAGGCGTACTGTCTTGGGGGTGGTCACGCTTGAAGCTCTGACTCCGGGGGGGAGGGAGACAAGGGCAATATACAAAACCTTAACATTTGTACCCCATGACATGCTGAGATAAAAATATATACAATATACATTACTGCTCACTGACAATGCACCTGGTCACCCAAGAGCTCCAATGGAGATGTACAAGGAGACGAATGTTGTTTTCACGCCTGCTAACACAACATCCATTATAGGTTCTACAACCCTATAAATCAAGTAGTAATTTCTACCTTCAAGTTTCATTACTTAAGAAATACATATTTCATAAAGTTGTAGCTGCCATAGATAGTGAGTACTCTGATGGATCTGGGCAAAGTCAATTGAAAACTTTCTGGAAAGGATTCCCCCTTCTAGACGCCACTCACAAGTCCTAACGGAGATCAAAATATCAACATTAACTGGAGTTTGAAAAGAGCTGACTCCAGCTGTCATGGTTAACTTGGAGGGGTTCAAGCCTTCAGGGGAGGGAGTGACTGCAGACGTGGTGGGAACAGCAAGAGAGCTAGGATTAGAAGTGGAGCCTGAGGACAGGACTGAATGGTTGCAGCCTCGTGAGGAAGCTTGAACAGATGAGGAGTAGCTTCTTTTGGGTGAGCCAAGAAAGTGACTTTTTGAGATGGAATCTACTCCTGGTAAAGATGCCACGAACAGGCCGGGCGTGGTGGCTCACGCCTGTCATCCTAGCACTCTGGGAGGCCGAGGCGGGCGGATTGCTCGAGGTCAGGAGTTTGAAACCAGCCTGAGCAAGAGCGAGACCCCGTCTCTTCTATAAAATAGAAAGAAATTAATTGTCCAACTAATATATATAGAGAGAGAAAAAATGAGCCGGGCATGGTGGCGCATGCCTGTAGTCCCAGCTACTCGGGAGGCTGGGGCAGAAGGATCGCTTGAGCCCAGGAGTTTGAGGTTGCTGTGAGCTAGGCTGACGCCACGGCACTCACTCTAGCCCGGGCAACAAAGTGAGACTCTGTCTAAAAAAAAAAAAAAAAAAAAAAAAAAAAAAAAAAAATGCCATGAACATTGTTGAAATGACAACAAAAGATTCGGAAACAATCACATCACCTTAGTTGATAAAGCAGCAGCAGGGTTTGACAGGAGGGACTCCAATTTTGGAAAACATTCTACCCCGGGTGAAATGCCGCCAAACAGCATTGCATGCTACAGAGAAATCTTCCATGAAAGGAAGAGCCAGCCGACGAGGCCGGCTTCCTTGTCATCTTATGTTAGGAAGTCGGCACGGCCACCCCAGCCTTCAGCAGCCACATCCCTGATCCGTCGGCATTGAGGCCAGACCCTCCACCTGCAGAAAGACTGGGACTCACTGAACGCTCACATGGCCGTTAGCATTTCTCAGTAATAAAGCGCTTTGACGTTAAGGCATGCACATGGTCTTTTTCGGTCCTGTGCCATCGCTCCCGTAACAGGCTACAGTGCAGCGTGCACGCCTTTTACACTCGCCGGGAAAACAAAGGTTTTGTGGGACTTGCGCTACTGTGCCTGTGCTTTTCCTGCAGCCGTCTGGAGCTGAGCCCACGCGTCCGAGCACGCCCGTGCAGGAAGCGGAGCGCCAGATCCCCTTAGCAGAGGCCAGAACCCTGACTTGCATGTGTGCCTTTTATGCGACCCACTCACCAGTGTAAGCCTGTTGGTGCTGTTCTTCGGCTCACGGCACTTCCCTCTGGGCGGTAGCTGAGCTCTGCCCGTTTATTCCCCGTGCCGTGCTGAAAGTCCTCAGCAGTGGATGTTACTTTGTCTTCGAGTCTCCAGAGTGTCCCCTTCTGTGCCGCAGGCCACGACAGCCTCCCAACGGCTACCTAAACGGTAAGCTAGTCAAACTTCCCACGCGTTCTCGGGGAACGCCCACCGCTTGCATGGGCCTGTCTTGGCGCCGCGGCCGACACGAATGAGTATGAGAGGCCGTTCCCCTCCTCCGGAGGCCCAGCACGCCGTGCTCGGTGGACAGGCAGGGCAGACAGGGAGAGAGGTGGGAAGTGACAGCAAATGCTTCGCGCCTGTGGATGGTGACGATGAAAATGGAGATTCCAAGTGGGCGGCCACGTGGGACTCCTGCCCTGGAGTCCCCTGCAGCGTCCGGCGTTGTCACCGCACGTCGTGAGTGCCCACGCATTGCCGTGGATCCAACCAGTGAGCCTAACGTGGGCTGTCGGATTTGCACGCGAACTGAGAGCTCTGCAGGTAAGAGTCGCTCTCGTCTCCATTTCCGAAGGCCCAGGTCATACTTCGCCTTCCCGGCAAAGTCTTCGCTGACCATTTCCACGCAGAGTGACCTCACGGTCTAAGGAATTCTTATGGATCTTAGGCTGGTTTCCTTCTTCCCTTCCTCCCTTCCTTCTTCTTCCTCCTTTCTTTGAGTTTTCAATTTGTATTGTTACACAGCATACATAATATTCGCTTACAATCTTTCTTTTTTTTTTTTTCCTGGTTCTACCCTATAGCTTCTCATACAGTCTTTTAAGTTATGAAAGATTTTAAGGAAACATGAGTACCAAGAAAAACGATAAAACAGAATCAAATGCCCACTGACAAGATTGTATCAAATGCTGACATTTTTGCCCCATTTGTCCTGGTTCTTTATTTAAACACGTGCAATAACAATGTGAAAATCTACCTGAGAGGACATACTCCAGTCACAGCATGGTAATGACCTCTGGGAAGGGAGGGAGGGGACCCAGTGGGCCAGGAGGGAAGGTTGAGGATTGAGCTATTAATTGAGCTACTAGCTGCCTTAGAACAACTGGCAACAACAGAAGCATCCTGGACGCTGGTTTTCTGTTGCCGCTGCCCCCTGCCCCTCCCTGGCAGCCATCGGACTCCGTCTCTGGCCCAGGCTGCCTGGCACTGTGCTGCCGTGTCCCGTGTTCACGTCCCGGCTCTACAGCCCGCTCGACTGCGAGCTCCTGGGGCCTATCTTACTCGACGCTTGTCTACAGCCATCTAGAGCGCATTAGAGGCTTATTTTGTTTTATGAAATCATGAGCTCCTGCAAACGGGGCATATGCTGCTCATTTTTAAAGTTTTAATAAGGG
Organism: Mirza zaza; assembly: GCA_008750895.1. Classification (NCBI taxonomy): domain Eukaryota; kingdom Metazoa; phylum Chordata; class Mammalia; order Primates; family Cheirogaleidae; genus Mirza; species Mirza zaza. The sequence continues at coordinate 22,602 of VSMD01115344.1, read as the reverse complement.
TTTCTCTCCCAGATTACTAACTTCGCAACGCCTTCATTTATCATCTCACTCCCGGATCTTCCCAAGAATGTTGTCAAGTGCAGCAAGTGAAATTTACGTATGAGCTCGTTTCCCGAGAGGTCCCCACAATGGGGATGAAAGATTGCCCAAGACTGTTTCCAGCCCGTCTGCGCACACCGTGCTTCCGGGATGCAGCAGGCACCATTTCTTTGCCTGTTTTGAAGACAAACTGCTGCAGGGTCTCCACGCGGGGCAGACTCGATCTCCCCCGCCGGTCCATTGCAGCTGCTCAGCTGCACGGGGGAACCGAATGTCTGCAGGTTCATGACTCTATCATTTCTCATTAAAGTACTTGGAGCGGGAAGTTCCTGAAGAAATAACTACTTGGAATCTGGCATATATAGTTCTCGTTCACCCCAGCAGGTTAACCTTGAGAATTCAACTCCAAAGCCAGAACTTGACAGGCTTTTGTGGGAGTTTCACCTCGCACCTCGGAACCACCGAAACGTCTTAGGAAGTCCACGTATCCAAAGCCGGAGTCCCCGGGCTGGGTTCGGGTGTGGGCGCGGGCAGATTTGCCCAGTGTGGGGTGCAGGGGAGTGGGGGAAGGGTACCCAACCAGCCTGCTCCGTGCACTCGCTCTTGCTTCGAACCTGGTGGTCCGGCAGGTTCAGGGGGAGCCGGCAAAGCCGCCGTCACCCTGAGCTCCCGGCTGCAGCAGCGTAGCTCTGCTCCGAGGCACGGCCTCGGCTTAGACCAGACTCCCTGCAGGAGCTCCACTGCCTTCTGGCCAGCAGAGCCCTTAGTCCGAATCCGGGTCTGAGGGCCAGGGCTAAGGGTCTCACGAGACAGGGGCAGGGGCAGGGGTCTGGGAAGCGGGAACGACGCTGCCCTAAGTGGCTCATCTTGCACCGTGCTGGAACATGACCCGCCGTGAGCCCAGAGGGTTCTCTTGCGGAACCGTCCGCACGACTGTCCGGGGAGACGCCGGGCTCAGTTCGCCCGCTCGTTAAGTCTTTTTGATTACAAATAACTCAAACTACTCTGGTTGGAGAAAAACCAAAAAGAGGACGTGATGGGAGAAAACTGGGGTCACTCGAGGCAGCGAAGGACAGCCGGCCACCCGGGCGGGGCCCGCGGGCAGGTCTGTCTCTGGAGCAGCGCTGTCCCAATGAAATGAAACTCCAGGCGTGCGTGTAACTTTGGATTTTCGTGCTAGCCACACTTCAAACAATAAAGAGTGGCAGAAAGCATTCATTTCAGCGACGCGTGTTATTTAACCGGATAGATCCAAAACATTGTTTTTCCATATCAAACTTTTGAAATCCGGAGCGCATTTCACACTCACGGGACATCTCGTTTCGGGGTGGGGCAGAGTTTGCAAGTCTCTGGTCCGTTATCCCTCATTTTCACAGACTAAGAACCGAGGCCGCGAGTGTTCCTTTAACCAGTTTAAAGACATCAGCCCTTATATTTCCCTGCCATTATAGCTGCAGTTTGCGGTGGGGGTGGTGGGAGGGGGGACAGAAGCTTTGGTGACTTTATTTCTCCACTCGACGAGGAGGTCTCAGTGAGGGCTCCCAAGTCCCCCAGGGAGGGAGTGACCCTTCTGAAACCCGTGGAATCGGTGACTTCGCTTGTGTACGGCCGCATCCCGGATGTTCAGAAAGCTGCTGAGGCCACACCAGCCCTTCTCAGCCACTCTCGGACCCGGGCTCTGCCCTTAGCTTGCCTGTCCCACCTGCAGGCACAGTGGCGTCCAGGCCACCGGATGGGGAGGGACGCGGGGGCTCCGATTTGCAGCATCTGCCAGCTCCCGCGGTGTGAATACTCCCACGGTGTCCAATTTCAAGCTATCGCTGTGACACCAACCTGTCTTCAAAACGCCTCAAAATTTAACAACTGGGTCTTGCGGCCCAATGCAAGCCAGATCCAGCCCCTCACTGTGCGTTACTAAAACACTTCTTCCTCCGAACCCTGTCTCCTCTTTTTCTTTCTCTATCTCTTTCCAAACACGCAGCATGATGTGGGCACTGGCCGCATAGCTGGCGGGACCGGGCCTGACTCCTGGGCCCGTGTCTCTGTCCCTCGGGGGTTTCCTGGACATCCGAGTTCGTGTCAACCAGCTTACAGGGTGTTGCAGAGGATTTCCCCCTCGTCCAGTGTTCGACAAGCGAACGCACACAGGCGGGCAGGACGGAAGCCAGCGCTAGAACGCGGACACGTCCCTTCGAGGATTTCAGACTGAGCTGCGGAACAGTCCAGCTCGGGAGGAGGGAGGCGCTTTGTCACGGTGAGTTGCGGTGCTGCTGCCGTGAGAAACAGCGCCAGGGCCCGCGTTTGTTTCCCGGGACTGCCTAGCCCCTCGGGCCGAGAGGCCCTTGCACAACGGAAACGTCTTCCCTCACAGCTCTGGAGGTTGGAAGTCCAGATCAAGGTGCTGGCAGGACCACGTAATCCCGGAAGCCTCCTCCTTGCCCGTTCTGGCCGCTGGTGGCCCCACGTGCTCCTTGGCCCAGTCAGCAGCTGTCCTGCTGTCCGCTTTGTCTTTGCGGGCGGACTTCCGGCCTGTGTGTCTCTCTCAGCCTCGCACGAGGACGCGAGTCATACTGCACTACGGCCCACCGTAACGCCCTCATCTTGCTCACTTGACTATGTTGCGGCAGTGTGTGCAGCTAGCGTCACAGCTCTTGTTACAGCTCTTATTCATTTGACCGGGGAAAGAACCCAGCGGTACGTGAAGAGTCGGAGAACAGCCTTTATTCTTCTACTGCAGGCTCAGCACGCTTAGCGTCACAGCTCTCTTCGTGTCTTCCGATGTTCTCCCCTTCCTGCCCTTCTGCCCCTGCTTTTATACCCTTGGTGGGGCTCAAGAAGCGTCCAATCAACTACAAGCTTTAACATCCGATCGGCAACAGGCTTTAACATCCAATCAGCAACAAGCTTTAACATCCAATCAAAAACAGTGGGATTCAGAAATTACCCAATCAGGATCACGTAAACAGTGTGGCCGGAAACAGGCAGCCACACGTGGGCCTGGGGCATTCCCGCATCGGCTGTGTGCCGGGGGCCTCTGGGGCGGCTGTGGTGTGCCGCGGGGCTGGCCCCAGCAGCGTGCCTCTAACTGGCCGCGTGCAGCACTGGCCCCCGGAGATGTGGAACTACCGGGAGGCGGCAATCGGCCTCTTTCCCGGCGCCCGACATTTTCCGCATCAACTACACCTGCCAGTGCCCGATCTCCAAAAGGGGTCACGTTCACAGGCGCCAGGGGCCGGGACCTCAGCTTATCTTCCTGGAGCCACAATTCAGCCCATAACGTGTCCATGCTAAGATCTGCATGCTACAACACAAAATCTCTAGAGGTTACTCTGGCTCTTCCAACCTCCTTCCCCTAGACAAGAGAAAAGCTTTCCTTAACATTCCCAAATTAAACTAACGGAGAACCTGGGCCTCCTCTGTAGGTCCTGTTAACTCAGCAGGAGGAGCTCCAGGTGGGAAGTCCCCGCCCCGGGAGCTCAGGTGGCGGGATATCTTTCCGGCTTCCTTGCAAATTCTTTCCCTCCTTCCTCCTCCTTGGCTCTCCCATAAAATGTTCATGGTTCCTTCCTTCATCCATTCATTCAAGTAAGGATTCAGCGCTCACCACTAAGGGGCAGCGTTGCCTGGTATTTAAGTCAGGCCTACTTAACTAGCTGTGTGAGTTTAGGCGAGTTACTTCACCTTTCTGTGCCGCCTATAAAACGGGGATAACAACAAAACCCATCTCACTGAGTCGGCGGGCAGACCGTAGGGAACAGTACACACTGCGTTTTGCAAAATCTCATTCCCACGACTATGACCTTGGGACCTATGGCCCACCTGAGTTTCTGGCTTTGCAGCCAGGTATGTCTCGAGAGAAACTCGTCTTAGCCAGTTGCGGTTTTCCAGTCCAACGCCGCGGCTTGATGCTTATCGGCGCCCGGGGGTTACATGTAGGGGTGGGGCACTCCGTCCTTCTCCCTGTATGGGTGCTGTTGGAATACACTAGAAAGAGGAAGGGGTGAAAGGTCAGCACGGCTGCCCACGTTGGAGTTTCGCCACGCGAGCCTGAGAGCAGCTGCCATGGACCCCACGGGGCCCCGGGGACGGTGAGGGGCAAACGCCAGCCCCGCCAAGGCGCGGGGAGGAGCCTGAGAAACCTCCCACCGTGAGTTTCCTCCGCAGGAGCTCTGGGAGTGGAGGTGGACGGCCGCGAGACGTGGCGACGGTGGCCCGCTGCGGGTGGCCTGTGCTCCCCGGCGGGCCGCAGGGAGAGAGGGCTGCCGGGGGAAGAGGCTCTCTCGTGAGAGCCCTCCCTGCCCCATGTGCGTGGCGCCCGTCCCCACACCCGCCCTCCGCCTGAAGGGACCCACGGGCGGGCCGGCCGGCTCTGGTTTCATGTATTCAGGCACTAAGTTAAGATCTATACTTCGTATGTTTTTTTACTCGTGTTTTTAGTTTTTTCCAAGAAGACGTAGTATAGCTATCTTTTATACATGATATTCCTGTGTAGGACTTTTCATACAAGCTAATTCATAAATTAGGAAAAAATTATTGTTCGGGTCACGCTGGATATGAGTCCTCTGCTTAAGAGCCAAACGTGGTTGAGGCAAAGGGGGCTTGGAGGTGGCACGCGTATGTGCACGTGTATGTGCAAGTGTGCATGTACCTGTGTGCACGTGTGTGCAAGTGTGTGTACGTGTGCCCGTGTGTGCAAGTGTGAACCTGTGTGCACGTGTGTGTACATGTGTGTGCATGTGTGTGTGCATGTGTGTGCACGTGCACATGTGTACGCGCATGTGCGTGTACGTGTGTACATGTCTGTGCACGTGAGTGTGTACATGTGTGTACACGTGTGCGTGTACGTGTGTGCACGTGTGTGTGTGTTCATCTCCCCCTCCCCATGCTGATGTCCAGCTGGGCTTGGGAACCACTGAGCTGGCCCAGTCCCCTCATGCAGGGAGTGTGGGAAACGTGTGTTCTCCGACCAAGCACGGCCACAGTCAAGTTAAAGTGCAGCAGCCACTGTCATGGGCACGCGTGGGCGTAATGACGCAAGACCCAGCTGCATAGGGACAACGAGCACCAGCTTTGGGGCTGACGCGCGGTAGCCTGGCCCCGCCGTGACCCCCAGCCATCTAGCACTGTACCTGCTCCCCCAGCCTCCCATGGGAGATTGCAATGTATGCCTCCGCAAAGTCACTAATGTCATAGACAATCGGGGCCACTCTCAAATCTCTGAAACCACAAACGTTGAATTCATCAATATCAAATATTGCTGGATTTAACACACTAACTTAACCCCTTGCCCAGCCTTGAATAAGGCCAAGTCCAAGGGGCCTTGGCTAGGGATTTCTTCAGGCCCCTGCCGGATGTGAGGCCATCTCCAGGTGGTACTTTGGGGTAACCAACCTCACTCCCTCCGCTGTGCAGCTTCTCAAAGCAGAGCTGGCGTCTGCGCGGAGCAGGGGCAGGTACAGGGGTCGGGAGGCTCCCCGGGAGGCACTGCCTTGAGAGGAGCTTAACGCGCTGGTCCTGAACAGGACAGGAGCGTCCGCGTGCACGTCAGCCGTTCCTCTGTCCTCTGGTCCCCTGCCCCAGCTGGTGCGGCTGTGGGGGGAGTGGGAGGTGGGCAGGGGCGGTGGCCCTCAGCCGCCAGGACAAGGGCCCAGCGGAGGGACAGTGGGCCATCCAGGGGTGAGGGAGAGTCCCCAGTGGAGAGGGGACAGAAGATCAAACCTGCCCTCTCCCGGGAGGCGGAGTGACCAAGGCGGTGGCAGGGCTCGCTGCACCGCTGGAGGTGGGCGGGCTCCCGGTGGGCGGGCTCCCAGATCGGCGGGCTCCGGGTCATTGGGCTCCAGGTGGGAGGGCTCCCAGGTCGGAGGGTCCCAAGTCGGTGGGCTCCCGGTGGGCGGGCTCCGGGTCAGCGGGCTCCAGGTGGGAGGGCTTCAGGTGGGTGGGCTCCAGGTGGGTGGGCTCCAGGTAGGCGGGTTCCCAGGTCTGCGGGCTCCGGGTCTCAGTGCCACGGAAGGTGCCTGAGCTAAGTGGGCAGGAACGGGGTGAGCTCTGAACAGACCACGAGGAGGGGCCGGCGGGTGGGGGGGCCCCCCCACCCTCCGTGCCACCGTCCAGCCCGCGGTCCCCCACTTCCCAGCGCCAGGGCCCCGGCTATGCCCGGCTGTCGCGGAGGAGCTGGCAGAGTCCCTGATGCCCAACTGCCTCCACAGACAGAAGTCGGGGCCAGGGGGACCAATGGGGTCCCTTGAGATACATTTGTACTGAAAAGCAGGTCCCCGGCAGAGCGTCAGAAACGCCGCGGCCGTCCCCCACCTGCACACACACTAGACCCCTGGCGGGCCCTGTCCTAGAGCCTCTAGGTTCAAAGGCCACCAAGGAGAGACTCGGGTGGGGACAGGCCGCTCTGCCGCGGCGCCTAGCCCTGGAGCGCCGCGGGGACTGAGCACTGGCTCCCACCTGTGCCTCCTCCCGCACTCCGGCTTCCTGGAAAAGCCACAGTCTCGGGGCTTTTTCCGCGCAGGGCTAAGGATCAGAGAAGGAAAGAACACTGCGAGTCCGGAACGGGGCAGCGGCGCCCTGGCGGGCGGCGTCGGGCACTGAGCCCTGCCCCTCCTCCCCGGGAGGGTGGGGGAGGCTGGTGTGCACCGATCCCAGGGAGCAGGAAACTGACCGTGCTGGGACAAAGGCGCACGGCTGCTAAGGGGGAATTTCCAGAATTTTCCTTCGCTTTATTTAAAACACCCCCTTCTTCCTCCAGTCCTTCTTTAGTTCAACACTGATTGAGCACCTACCGTGGGCCTCAGGGAATGAAAACTGCAGTCCCTGCTCGGGAGGAACTCTGAGAAGATACGCTCGAGTTGCCCAAGGACACTGTAACAGGTGCCGCTGGGCAGTTGCCTTGGGAGGCGCTGCTGAGCGGGCTCGGGACTCACCCCCACCCACCCTTGGCCGCCAGACCGACCTGTGCTAGGATGCAGCCCACAGGCCACGACTCACGTCTGGGAGGTGTCTGTTGGAGACCCCCTGCCGCTCCAAGGAGATCAGCCTGGTGCTCTAGTCCGGGCCTTCGACTGATGGGGTAAGGCCCACCCACAGTATGGGGAGTGAACGCCGTTTTCTCAGGGCTCTCCATTTTACATATTAATCTCTTCCAAAAACACACGCTCTCGGAAAGATCCAGAGCAAGGTTTGACCACATACGCGGGCACCGTGGCCCGGGCCCGGCCGACACGTGAAATCAGCCACCACGAGCGACTACTTGTAGCCCGGCACTCACGCGGTGCCTCCTTAAACCACATTTCATCTCCAAATAAAGACAGTAGCGAGGCCGGGATTCCACCCGACGTGGTACAGCTGTCCCGTGAACAACCAGAGCTCACCGGCCCCCTCCCTACGGGAGGACCCAAAGTCCTCGGTGGCGTCAGCCCTGCTCCTCCGTGTCCTGAAACTGAAGTGCTATGACGTAACCTTAACGACACTTAAATGCTGTCATACGAGGTCATGCATCTTGTGTTACACGGTAAGAGGATAAGAGAGGAAAGGAAACAAACACACACTCACAAAACACAGGTAAGAAATACTCATCTCTGTTACTGGTGTCTATAACCACCTGTCTCCTACTGGTCCTAAGGATGTAGATGTTTTTATTTATTTATTTCCTATCTTATTTTTCCTTTTTTTTTTTATTTCTCTTAGAAGCAGTGTCTCGCTCTGTCATCCAGGCTGAAGTGCAGTGGCACGATCATATCTCACTATACCCTCGAATTCATAGGTTCAGGCGATCCTCCCCACTCGGCCTCCCAAGTAACTGGGACTACAGGTACGCAACAGTGTGCCCAGCTAAAGGTAGCACTAGTCGCTCCGGCTGGTCTCAGACTCCTGGTCCCAAGCAATCTGCCTGCCCTGGCCTCCCAAAGTGCTGGGATCACAGGTGTGAGCCACCACGCCCGGCCATGGCTTGTATATCCGTAGCCACCTTCTTCCTCTACCCTCAGCAGGACCTCAGCTGGCCATGGGCCTTTGCCTAGGGGGTGACTCAACCTTTATTCCTGAAGGGTCTGAGCTATTATTCACAGTCCTGCTCACCTTGGGTGGTTGTAATTTGATACTAACTTCAATCACAAGGCCTGGCTAATACTGAGAAAGGCCCTAAGGGATATCTTCTGCATTCCAGACATTCTCTCCCCCTACCTCCACTGTGGGGCAGCCGCCCAATTTCCCCTGGGTTGTCAACCCTTCCAAAAAGAACCAGTGCCCAGCCCCAACACAGACATTTAAGGCCTTGTCTCTGCTGTGGGCCTGGGTGACAGAGCCTGAGACGGTCTCTCCAGTTGGCTTTAACCTGTGTCTGGGGCTGAGATCCTCCAACCGGCAGGTCAAGGGGACCCTGCAGGTAAGGATGAGGTGGGCAGAAAGGGCCCACCGCCTGCCGTCGATCCCAGGCACACATCGTTACAAGAGCCAAGTGGTGGAGGAAGGCGGCGTCACAAGCCCAGCAAGTGGAGTGTCCCCATCGAAAATCTAACCTGGGCCATGATGTGCCAAGGAATTAAAAATACGGGCTGATTTGTGGAAGAGGAAAACTGGCTCTGATCTTGAGGAGAGGGACAGTTTCCGGGATCACGGTTCAGGGGACAGCCCCACATTGGCCACATATTCGAGCCGGGACCCTGGGAGCTGCCTTACTGCAGAAACAAGAGGGGCAGGTCACTGGCCCGAGTGCTGACTTTCTCCTTTGCAGCTGGTGGGGCTTCAGCTATGTTGTCTTTAGGGCTTGGCGTGTCTGCTTCTCCATGACGGGTATTTTCTGTCCGGAAGCTGCCAGCGGAACGCACAGTATGCAGGCGTGCGGTGCTGCTGGCAGAGGCCCCATCCGGCTCCCGCACCTGGCGCTGGCAGCGGCACTCTGGGAAGGCGTGATGGGTTACTCGTATAAACCTGACGCTGGTCTGATTTACGTGTAGAGACACCGTTTGTTTCCATGATAAAGTGAACATACAAGAAAAGATCAGGAAATACAGAACATTAAAATAGGAAATAAATTCTCGTGCAGTTTTGCCACGTGAAGATATTTACTGACGTTCTAACGTGGTTTTCATCATACCTCTACGACTTGTGTGCGGCAGGTAACCTGCAGCCCTGGGGGCCACGGGGGGGACTTCTGGACCCCCGAGTGCGGCCTTCTGACTCAATCCAGATTTTACAGAATAAAGGGATTTGTTCTGTGAAGTTGGGATTCGGTCAAGGGGCTTGGGGATCTGGAGGCTGTGTGAGGCCTTGAGGCCACAGGTTCCCCAAGCTATTGCCACTTAATGCTTTCTCTATTTCTGGGACTTTTCGATTGTTTCTAATTGCTTAGTAACAAAAACAAGCGGATGTCTTCATCTGGATAAGTTTATTTTCAGTTCCCAAGGGCAGATTCACTGCCTCAAAGCGACTGATGACACGTATATTACAAAATTACTTTTTCAAATTACAGCTTGCTACGTTTCAGTCTTGTGTTCCAAGCTATGAGTGCGCGGCGTAAACGCCAGGGGGCACGGCTGAGATGAGGGCTGTAAGTGAGGGAAATAGATTCCCCTCAGCAAGTGAAGCTACCTGGGAGGCCGAGGCAGGAGGATGGCTTGAGCCCGGGAGTGTGAGGTTGCAGTGAGCTACGATGACATCACCGCACTGCAGCCCAGGTGACAGAGCAAGACTCCGCCTCGAAAAAAAAAAAAAAAAAATTGCAAAACCAACACAAGCTCCTAAAGCACCAGGGCACAGAAAGTGCGGGGTTTGGCGAGCGTGGCTGTCTATGCGGAGAAATAAAGCTGACTGTCTTGCTCGCACCACGTACAGAGATAAGCTGTGGCTGGATTACAGGCTAAGCAACCAGGACACTAAGAGAATACTTCACAGTGGCTGCGAGGGTGTCTCAAGACTGCAGGACGCTAAGCATTTCTTAAATAAGCCCCCGAAAGCATAAACCACAAAAGGGGGAGCGGACAGATTTGACTCCGTCGAAGTTAAAGGTCCCGCACACCGAGGACCGCAGAAGCGCTGCCAGCGCACGCCCCCGGAGCGAGAGCAAGGGACGAGTCCAGCAGTGCTCTCCGCACGCCGGGTGGGCAGCTGCCACCGCAGCCCTGCGACGTCAGGATGCAGGTGGCTCCGGGCGTCCCGGGGCGAACTCCGGAGAGCTCTCTGGGTCCGCCAGGGGATGGATGGCGCTCACGTCCAAGCAGGGGCATCACACGGGCCAGGCCAGACACAAGAAGAGAGGGGATGGGGAACGGGTGAGAAAAGAGGGGGAAAACGAATACAACTAAAGCGAGGTGAGGGAGGAGCCCTGCAAGGCCAGCTCTGACGGCGAGCCGTAAACGGAGAGGTATAATTAACTCGACACCTCCAACCCATGTCCAATTTAATTAATTTCTCAATTGCTAATAATTAGTTAATTACCTGGACTCCGCTTCCAAGAGCCAGATCATCATCACCCCTTGGCACCGACGAGGGGCAAGCCTAAGCCTCGCAGCAGAGCCGGCTCCAGCCAGGCCTGGCTTCCGCGAGGTCACGACACACCTTGGATGCAGATCGTTCCGACAGGCATTCATATCTTAAAAAAAAAATTTTTTGTGTCATTCCGATGAGTGGGAAATGCACAGTTGAACTTGGAAAGATACACAAGGGTGTAGAAATCCGACCTTTCTTCAAAAGCGGTACGTATTTCATTTTATAAAGCGAAGGTCTGTAGCCCTCTGGTTGATCCCCAGGAAATCCTGGGCTGTCCCAGTGTTGGGGCTGGCAAGTGTGGAGAGAGGGAGCAAGGTCCCCACTAAATGCCACCCCCTGGTCCCCAGAGCCTGTGGCTCTGTAGCTGCAGGTGGCACAGGGGCTCGAGGATGTGAAGGAAGTCAAGCACCTGGGTCGGGGGAGGTGACCCGGCACTGTCCTGGTGGGACCCCTGGGATCACCGGTCCCCAGTGCGGAGGCCCCTTCTGGCTGCCATCAGCATTTTCTTCTGACACGCGTGACGTGTGGCCTCAAGCTAAAGGGCGAGGGTGGCCTGCGGACGTCGGAAAAGGCAAGGACACAGATCTTACGCTCGAGCCCCCGGAAAAGAACGCAGCCCAGCCAACGCCTGCCCTAGCTCAGGGAGGCCCCCCGGATCCGGACCCACGGCACACTCGTGTCGTTCCGGGCCACCGCGCCTGTCGCGACTCATCACAGCGGCGATTCGTCACACCGCAGAAAACTGACGGCAGACACGACCTGACCCAGCGCCGTCTGCGTGGTCCAGACTTAGCCTTTTCCCTCTTCCGAACCGTGTCCTGCTGACAGACCGCAGAGCCTTCAGCGGCCAGGGAGAGGCAGGACCGCGGCCGCTCACGGACTATTGGTCGCGTCTGGGAGCCGCCTTAGCGAACGACCCTGCCACCTGCCAGCCCAGGCCCGAGCTCGCCTGCAATGTCCCCGGCCCCCGGACACTCAGCCTCTGCCGGGACCAGGAGCCACTTCAGCTTCCGGATGTCACATCCACTCGGGACTTCCTCTTCGCAGCAGACTCAGTTCTGATGCTGAGAACACTGGGGACATTCCTCACGAGGAAGTTGGTTGCTCTGTTGTCGAAATGTTCTTTTTTTTTTTTTTTTTTGAGACAGAGTCTCGCTCTGTCACCCCAGCTAGAGTGGAGTGGCATCAGCCTAGCTCACATTAACCTCAAACTCCTGGGCTCAGGAGATCCTACTGCCTCAGCCTCCCGAGTAGCTGGGACTACAGGCATGCCCCACCATGCCCGGCTCATTTTTTCTATATATATTAGTTGGCCAATTAATTTCTTTCTATTTATAGTAGAGACAGGGTCTCACTCTTGCTCAGGCTGGTTTCGAACTCCTGACCTTGAGCGATCCTCCTGCCTCGGCCTCCCAGAGTGCTAGGGTTACGGGCGTGAGCCGCCACGCCTGGCAAAAATGTTCTTTCTTGCTGTGATTCGAAGTCCTCCACCCTCAGGTGTTGGCGCTTTGACACCAGCTCCCACCGATGAGTGGGAAATGCACAGTTGAACTTGGAAAGATACACAAGGGTGTAGAAATCCGACCAATCAGAGCCCCTGGGCTCTCCCCACTCACAGCCACTGGGCCTTGCCCTGTCATCGCCTCAGAAACCCGATCAGCTTGGCTTCCTGAGGCGATGACAGGGCAAGGCCCAGGGGCTGTGAGTGGGGCCTGAGGCAAGAGCATCGTGTCCGGAGAAAAGGCTCGCGGGCTGGCGAGCTGCGTGCAGTTGGAGCTGGTGCCACTGGACATGTGCTCGCTGAGCAGCTGCACTGTTAGCTGCCGTAGCTACTGCCGTGAGCACGCAGACAGCCCTGCCCTGCGGGAGCTGATGGGATGCGTGAAACAGACGGTGAATAGACAGATGACGACACAAAAGTGTGCTTACAATCGTAACGCCTGCTGTGGAATGTTGGGGGCTGATTCTGGTGTTATGCCTTATGCTAATCATTCACTACAGCCTGTGATGTCCGTGTGCTGCCTGATGCAGCGGTGGTCAGCATTTTCTTCAGACACGGTTGCTGCCTCGTGACGTGATAAGAGGCCTGAGTTGTTGTGCATAAGCAAATGCTCCCAATTGCCACACAGAGGGCCCCGTGGTGGGAGTCTGGAGGCCATGAGAACAAGAACAAGAAGAACTCTCCCAAGAACTGGCCCCCAATTGATGGTTGGTAGTCAATGACGGGTAGGACTCCCCATAGGGGGGGCGACCTAAGACAGGCACAGCCGTGGGAGCCAGGGAGGAGCCACCGCCTGAGATTGAGGCCAAAAAGCACTTCACATGGCTGCATTGTTTTATGTTGCCTCTCTCGGCCTTGGCTTTTGAACTCTGTCCGGCACCTTAACTTTAGTAACCGTTAGAGGTCTGAGACTGTGAGAAATTGTTCCTTTTTGAAACAACTCCAGAATTGGCTGATATCGCTGCTATGCTCAGATGCTCACGTACAAGGAACTAACCCTGAGTCTGATGGGTATAAAAAGAAAGCGACCGGTGCATTGGTCACTCGAGTCATTGTCACGTCCATGTGTGTCTGTGTCGTTATTTTATGTTCTGTGTCTTCCCCCGTCCTGTAACTGGGCCACGACAGTGGAAGAAAGCACCAGCATGGTAAGAGCATGTAACATGTGCCTGCCCACTTGTCAGAAGGGTCCCCATCTGTCCTGGCCCCAGCGTGAGACGGAACTTCCTTTAGTCACCAGACAGCTCTTTGTGTTGATGGACATTTAGATGAATGTCAAACTATGACCCGACTAGAACACAGCAGTGTTTTGGGGGGGCCTCTGCTATGTTTTGCAGGGCGTGGGCACCCCGTCACCTGGCCACACGGGCCGGCCTGGCTTGCTGGCTGTGCCAGACAAGAGCTCCACTCCACCCTGGCAGGTCTGATCAACAGGCTCCTGAGGGACTCCCCAGGTCACCATGAAGCCACGGATGTCTGGCCTCCTCTGTGACCTGCCAGGACATAGTGGTTCTGTCCTTCCTCTGGCCCACTCTGAGAGCTCAGTGCTGTCGGGACCAGAAAGCTGTACCCCACAGCGATCTACAGAATCTGTTCCATCTGCACAGCTAATGCTATCTATGGGAATGCAGATGACCTTCTCGGATTGTCGGTGAGGGCAAGGACTGGATTTGCTAAGATGCTATTTCCAAACACCTGTATACCAAACAAAAACAAAAAACCTTGAAATATAAGAAACAATGAAAAAGGTCGATCTTCAGAGAGAAATAACATCTACCATGGTAGTGGAATGTTTAGATGCACTTCTTTTGCTTTCGAATGAGCCGTAAGGAAAGGGAAGACTCGCAGGAACGAGAAGATCTGGAACACTCGGCGAGCAAACCTGGCCCGGGAGCCGAGCCGTGGGGGAGCAGAGTCCCTGCCCTTCACCGGAGCACCTGCGCCTTCCGGACGCCGGCCAGAAGTCTCGCGGGAAGGTCTCTCCTCGTGCAGGCCGTGACGTCCTATGCAGCACGAGCCAGCAGCTAACGACACGCATTCTCGACTCACACGGCCGGAAGCCCGTCACCGAGGAGACGGAAGAACGCACGGTAGAATATGACATAGATCAGAGATCCGCAAATATTTTAGGCTTTGGGGACCACATGGTTTCTGTCACCCACCCTCCCCCACTGGACTCTGCGGCTACAGTGCAAAAGCAGCCGGAGACGGCGTACAAAAAATGGGCACCGCTGTATTTCAGTAAAACTTTATGGACACTAAGAATTGAATTTCATACAGCATGAAAATCTTTCGTTGTTGTTGTTTTTTAACCACTTAAAAATGTTGAAAAATGTTGTCTATTCCTGGGCTGTACAGAAATAGGCAGCAGGGCAGGTTCGGACCACGGGCCGTTGTTTGCAGACACGTATATAGATCAATCTCAGTAAGGTAGTATTAAGTTAAGGGAAATCCCAAAAGATTATGTGCAGAATGAGACATTTTGATGAATTAAATTAAAATTAAAAATAACTTGGCCAAGAGTAGTAGCTCACACCTATCATCCCAGCACTTTGGGAGGGGGCTGAGGCAGGAGGATCTCTTGAGGCCAGGAGTTCAAGAGAAGCCTGGATAACATAGCAAGACCTTGACTCTACAAAAAAATAATAAAATACTAGCCAGGTGTGGTGGCACATGCCTGTAGTCCCAGCTACTCAGGAGGCTGAGGCAGGAGGATTGCCTGAGCCCAGGAATTTGAAGTCACTGTGTGCCGTGTATATGTGTGCTCTGGGAGTGCGCCACATGCAAAGGAAAAAGGAACAGGGAACTCAGGATTTGGGACAATGGCCACCTCAGAGCCCTGGCTCTCATTTTGGATGGTGGGCTCGGGAGTGCTTATTACAGTATTAACAATGACTGTATAAAAACACTGTATAAAAACATGCATGGCCCAACAGGGAGGGTGTGTGATGGAACAAAGATTACCAGTTAATCCAACTGCGTGCAACCAAGACCCACTGAAATTAGAAAAGTGAGAATCAGGGCCAGGCGCGCGGTGGCTCACGCCTGTAATCCCAGCACCTTCAGGAGGCCGAGGTGGGAGGATGGCTTGAGCTCAGGCATTGGAAGTTGCAATAAGCTGTGACAACACCACTGCTCTCCAGCCCAGCAACGGAGCAAGACCCCGCCTCACCAAAAAAAAAAAAAAAAAACGGAAGAGAAAAGAAAGGTCGGCAGACATAAGCAAAGGAGTGTGTGGGAAGAGGCGGGGAAGACATCCAGGTGGAGAGAATTCACAGAGGTGCTGCGGGGACCGGGAGGCGGAAGGAAGCCCAGGAGGCTGCGGCTGGGAGAGCAGAGGGTGCTGAGGGGGCGGGGGTAGGGAGGGAAGCGGGAGCAGGTCCCACGGGGCCCGGCAGCATTCGGGTTGGGTGTTGGGTGTGTGCCCCAAGCTCAGTGGGAGCCCCCGAAGGGCCAGCAGAGGCGTAACGGGGCGCAACTTCGCACTTGCGTGACCTCGCCGGCTGCAGCCACGAGCTGCCAGTGAGCAGAGCACGGGTGGGTGCGGGCGGCTGCCGCAGGGTGGGAGCAACTCTGCTCCGCACGGGCACCCGCTAAGCCACATGGTCGCACGCCGCCACACGGGGAGGTGGGTCCTTTGGGCCAGCGGTCAGCACTTAGCATGTGCGCACATTGAGCGTCCCGTGTTTAACCAGGTCTATTGTTCTGGCCTGCTGAGATCTCTCTGAGCCCGCGTCGCGCCCTCCCACGTGGCGCCCTTAGCAAGCTGGGGTGAGAGGACCTGTCAGGGGAGGCGGCAGGTCCACACGGCTCCGCGGCAGCGTGAGTTCCAGCCTCAGGCGTCTGGGAACGTGACCCTGGTCCATTACACAGTTCCCCAGCCTTCTCACTCCATACACTGCAGTTTTGTGTGCGTGTCCTTTTATTTTACGTTTTAATTTCCCTCTTGGCTTTTTCAGTCCTCCCTAATTCCAGATTTATGGAACTACATCTTTAGGGTAAGTACATTTGGGAAAAAAGGGAGCGAGGCGGAAGAGTTTCTTTGCTTACTCCAAGTACTGGATTTCTTTTTCCCGAAAAGACTTTTGTCTTCTTCCTGCTATCCAAGCCGTTTCAATACACGGAATGTTTGTCTTTTGTTTACATATAGTCTCCGAAACCTGTCAAAACCCAGGCTCTGATAAGCATTTTGAAGGAAAGAAAAGCTCCGGTTGTTATTCTTTGAGAGTCACAGTATCCTGACCTAAAGCAACTGTCACCAGAAACGTGGCAGCTCTGCTCCTCTCAGCTGCCGCGGGACAAGCCATCCTGGTCGCTTTTTGTTATGGGCTGTGTTTTAGTGGTTTTCGGTTTGTTTGTTTTGGGGTTTGCTTTGGCTTTTGCCTTTGGTATACGATCACACGTACAAAAATAATTCCAAAATCACCATTTCTACCTTTATCCATTAAGAATTATGTGATGTGTTTCAAACATCCAGAATTCAACTTTAGAAATGATTTCCCTAAATTTGCAGATTTTTAAAAAAAAAATCAAAGTAAGGGCCATGTGTGGTGGCTAGAGCCTGTAATCCTAGCACTCTGGGAGGCCGAGGCAGGAGGATCACTTGAGGCCAGGAGTCTGAGACTGCCTGAGCAATGTAGTAAGACTGTCTCTACAAAAATTAGAAAAAACAAGCGGGCATGGTGGCGCATGCCTGTAGTCCCAGCTACTCGGGAGGCTGAGGCAGAACCATTGCTTGAGCCCAGGAGTCTGAGGTTGCTGTGAGCTATGATGATGCCACAGCACTCTAGCCTGGGTGACAGAGTGAAACTCTGTCTTAAAAGAAAAAACAAAAACAAAAAACCCACAAGGCTCATGGGATATGTGAAGTTAGGGGCATAATACTAAAAAACTTTGTCATTGACTCCTAAGAAAAAATAGGAACTGAACAAAAATAGCAGCACATTTCTACCCACGTCAAAACATTAAGAAATATATAATACAAATACTACAATAAATATAACAATTTACCTTGAAAAAATAACAAATAAATAAATGAGAAGCCTAGATTTGCTTTATCAAATTGAGACTAAAAGAAAAACCAAGTCTGCTCCAAAATAATTGCCAGAAGAGGGACAAGGACGGGGCTGAGGACAAAGGTACGTGGCCTCCTGCCGTGGCCCAGGGTCCCCCTCTGGGGTCCCCGACCCGCCAAGGTGCTTCCGTGTCCCTCGGAGTCCTGCTCAGCCCCATTCCTCCATCTCGCCTGCAAAGGAATGAAGGGCAAGCCCTGGGGACAGGTTCTGTCCAAACCCTTCCCTACCAAGCCCCCGAAGCGCTCTAGGAGACGTCCCATAATGCCACTTAGGAATGGAAAGGAACCAAATCTATGCCACCTGCTTCCCTTCCCAGATGCTGAGACAAGCCGAGGGCGGGTGAGAAGTCCACTGTCGACTGCTACCGAGCCATCCCCGTCCCCGAGAGCAGTGACTGACTGGCCGTCTTGGGCATTTCCGACGGCCAGCGAGCCCGGCCCTTTCTGCCCGGGGTGGCTGGCCATTCATCCAACCGGAGACCGTGATGTCGCTTCCGGACCTCCGGGAGGAATGGGCATCCAAAAGCAAAAACCTTCACTTTCAAGAAAACAAATTCTTCCTGAAACATTGTAAACTCAGAGAAGGCGCCGGAATGTCTTTAGACGTGAGGTTCAAAGGTGCTCAGTGAAACATGCTCAGCTGACCGACGGGAGGCCGGGGTTTCTCATGCCAAGAGCTGGGGTGGGGGGGGGTCCCCACTCAGCAGCCCCCTCCCTCCGAAGCCACCCCAGCTTCCGGGAGCTGACCCAAGGGTACCAGGAAGGCGCCCAGGGTCGAAGCCAGCTCCGAGCTGCTCTGACATAGCAAGTCCACAGGGCAGCAGGCCCTCGGACCCCCCGAGGCCCAGCCCTCACCTGGGGCTGGGGACCTGGTCCCCCAGGTCTGACTGATTACAGCCAGGTGCTCTGTTTGTCTGGGAGTGCAAGGAAACACACCGAGAGCTGGAACCTACATTCACAGACAGGAAACAGCGCCCCAGGGACGCTGCCGTCTGCAACCTGAAGACCAAGACAGGCCTCTTGGCAGACAGGGGCTGCTCGTTCCAGGCCGGGCCGGGCCGTGTCTCGTGGCGGGAGCTACGGCGGCTGTGAATCACGGTGTTGAACGTGCGCGGTCTGTCCTTGCTCCTCCATCCAAAGGCAGATGGTTCAAACTTGATCCCCGCCATGCTAGCTTGAAAGAGCCAGCCCTCCTAAACCAGCCGTTAAAATCTCCCGAAAAAATGTATTCTTCATGCACAGCAGGGACAAAGGTGGCATCGGACAGCCAGAGACGGAGCCAGGGAAGGAGGGAGGGTGTTCAGGGCAATCACGGCCTCGCTAAATCTAAGCGCTTCCCGGCGCTCCTTGGGAAGAGGGGGCGGAGGGGGACCGGGCGGGAGTCCTGAGTCCTTCACGTGAACGCGAGCCCTCTGCGCACCCCACCCGCTCCTCTCCTGCGTGCCTGTCTCCCCCCCTCCCTCGTCTGATACTCAGTCTCTCCCGGCGCATTGCAAACCGCGAGCTCACACCGATGCCTCGAGGAGCCGTTTGCCAGAACAAAACTCCTCCTTCCCTGGCGCAGTGGGGGCCTCTGTCCTTTCGCATTTTCACTTGACGCCATGGGTCAGGAAGAGGGGATGGGGCCCCACCGTCTCCTTCCACGGCCCTGCTGTCCAGCACGAGGGAGGACAGGAGGCGCGTGCCAGGTACGGGAGCGCGCTCGCACGGCGAGGTCCTCCGGCCCAGGCGCCACGGAGAGCCCTGGCGTTAGTTAGCCGCAGGGACACCGCTGTGCAGCTCGAGAGCCGGGCAGGGCTTGCTGGGGCCCGGCCGGCGGTCCTCAGTCCCCTGGGCTGGAAAGCGAGGGCAGAGGACGGGGTGGCCTCTCGGGCCAGCGACTGCTCCGGAGTGGCCGCCGCCGCCATGCTGCAGGAGCCTGGCATGGGAGCTCTCCTCGGTGACCCACAAAGCGCGCGAACCAGAGGGAAAAAAGACTAGAAGGAAAGAGGCTAAACTATCCCAGTGATGTCTCCGTGCCTCGGCCTTCGGTTGTGGGCCGTAATGGTCTACTTTAACATTTCGAGACACGAGGAGAGTTGGCTGGACTGAAATTTTAAAACAAGGAAAGAAAAACAAGGAAAGCAATGCTGGTCGAGGCCGGGCGGGGTGGCTCACGCCTGTCATCCCGGCACTCTGGGAGGCCGAGGCGGGCGGTTTGCTCCAGGTCAGGAGTTCAAAACCAGCCTGAGCAAGAGCGAGACCCCGTCTCTACTATAAATAGAAAGAAATTAATTGGCCAACTAAAAAATATACAAAAATGAGCCGGGCATGGTGGCGCATGCCTGTAGTCCCAGCTACTCAGGAGGCTGAGGCAGGAGGATCGCTTGAGCCCAGGAGTCTGAGGTTGCTGTGAGCTAGGCTGACTCCACGGCACTCACTCTAGCCTGGGCAACAAAGTGAGTCTCCGTCTCAAAAAAAAAAAAGAAAAAAAAGAAATGCTGGTCGATAAGGCTGTTGGAGAAACAGACACCAGTGCAGATTTAAAGAATTTCAGGAGATGGAGCAGTGAACAGTCCCAGTGGGGACAGTGGGTTGATGACATGAGAATGACTTACCTCTAGCCGATTTCTATTCCCGATGTTGTCACTAAATATTTCAATTCGTAGTAAGGGAAAAAAAATCATTTGGGTTCATCTGGATCACATACCTACTCCTTTGGCTAGGCGGGCAAGGTGCGATGACTGACAGCTCCACCGGGGGAGGGAGGCCCCCCAGGAATGGAAGCCGTGTAGGCAGAATGGGGACGTCCGCTAGACACGGGCACCTCTGGGTTGCTGTGACCTCCCCCCCCCCCTCCCGAGATCACCTTTCCCCACTCTCACACTTCTTGACTCGCCTCTGTTTATTGTCACCTTGGGGTAAGGGGTTCAGAATGCGCTCAAGTTGCTGTTTCAAAGGTTCCTCCCAATGGATATGTGTCCTCATGCTTGGACACACATCTAATATTTTACATCTGGGTTAAAGCTTTAATTTTAATGTCCTGTTACATTCGTGCGTCTACAGCTCTTGTGTTATCCGTCGCGCTGAACCTGCTCGACATTCCTCGTGGGGTTTTCAGCCCATTTTATAGATGAGAAGAAGCGAGGTTCAGGAGGTGATGCAACTTGCCTGAGCTCACTCAGCAGGTACCTGGGGGAGGCGGGATCGGAACCCACGTCCGCCTTCCCTCTCCCCTACACAGCATGGGGCCGGATTTTGGAGAAGGGATAGATGCGACCCACCCTGCGAGATGTATTCCACCAATTTCTGGTGGATGACTCTCGTCTTTCACTGTCGTTTGGTTCTGGTGGATCAAAAACACTTCCCCTTAAGCATGAGTTAAGCACTTAAGGGAGGCGCTGCTGGGTGCCGGGGGACAAAAGTGACTCACACCGGAAGCCCGTGTGCAAAGGCCTGTCACACGCATTCCACAACTCAGCCTGTATGAGTGTGTCCAGCGCCAGGCGAACTGGAATCCACATGGCCGCGGCAGCCTAATCAGCAAGCCTGCTTCAGACAGGGCGCTGGGCAAATCCAACGTGACCCGGCCCACCAAGGCCCGATAGCCCAGAGCACCTCTCCACAGAGCCAGGGCTGCCCCCCACCCCCGCCCCGGGGTCCCCACTCACCCTGGCCCTCCCGCCTGGTGGATCGAAAGACACAAGAGCCACTCCGGAAAGAAACCCCTGGCTGGTCCGGGAGGGCAGGTGCACAGCCCGCCGTGTGGGACACCTGCACACACCGGCCCGAAATTTCCTGCCGGGCAATTTGACGCTGGTGTTTTTCTTTTTTCCTGGAGGGAGTCACCGCCTCCAGTGAAGTTGGAAATCCTGGCAGTTTTAAGGAATTTGAACTTCACTTTCTCCCCAGCCGAAGACTCGGCCAAGACAGGGGTTTTATAGCCAACAGCAGAGAGAAGAAGGGAGGAAGGAGATTGGAAAGAGAGAGGAAGAGAGAACGGAGAAGGAAAGGTGGAGGGGCTCCAGGAAGGGGAGGGGTCTCTGCACCCACCCTCGGGACGTCCACTTGCCACTCCCTGTCCCCACGCCGCCAGCCTGCACCCACCGCCCTGTCTCCACTGAGTCCCGGGAACCAGAGCTCTCTGGGCTCAAACCGGCCCCAGGGGTGCCCAGGCCTGCAACACCTTGCGCCCCCGGCCCCCTGCGCCCCCATCTGCAGACCTAGCCCTCCAGAGGGGGCCACGGGAGCAGCCGCTTCCCCCACACACACACACTTCCTCAAAGTGACAGCAGAGCTGGGAAGGAAATACGCTTGGAAAAGGCAGGACCAGGAGGCCCAGAAGTGCCTGAAGCACTGCTGGCTCTGGTAGGCTCCACCTCACCCCGAGCCCCGTGGTGCTGGTCCCCGGCTCACGTCTGCTCTGTGCGCCCCCTGGCTCTGTTTCTTGCGAACTTGGGGTTGCAGCAGCCCACACCCAGGTCTAGTTGCGTCCTCTTCACGACGTTCTCTGTGGGTTAATCTTAGCAAAGACACGGCTTGCCCGGGATCAAGAGGGCAGATTCACAGCTGCCCTGGAACGGAGGGCAGACCCCCGGCCCACGGTTCCATCCTGTCCTCCGATCACCCCACGCACACGCTCCGGCCCTGCCTGACTGCGCGCAGAGTGGGCCCCTCCACGTAGTTTCAGAAGGATTCGATTTCCACCCCTGCCCCGTGGACTCCAGCCCGGCACTTTCAGAGCCGCCTCACTCAGAGCCCCCGGGGCTGAGCGGCGGACGGGCTTGCCAGCATCTGTCCAGGCTTGTCCCCCGTTCATTCCCCGTCTTGGCCATCAGATGGCACCACGGCTCCACCGGTCACTCGGGACGGCCTGCCAGGCTCTGGGAGGGGAGCCCCACCACCCTGCCGCCTCCTCCTGCAACCTGTGCCCGCATTCCCAGAGCCAGCTGCTCTGCAGGGAGTCTTCGTGTGGCCTCGTCCCCCTGCAGGCCGGGGTTGCGATGTCCCCTGCCGTCTGCCTGGCACAACACGGCACACAGCCCGCTTCTGTGTGCTGAGCGTTGCTGGAGCCTTGGGCAGGGGCTTAGCGCTTAACTGGGGAGGTTGAGGACAGCACGAGGAGTCTGGCTCTATCAGGGAAACACCAGCTTTGAAGGATGTCCCAGAATCCCCCAAGCCCACTCCTCCTTCACCTCCACCTGCCCCCACCCGACTCCCTGCTGCCTTCCCGACTGCAGCAGGAGACTCACACGCCTGCTGAATATCGGGCCCCCAGTGCAGGTCCTGGAACCACAAGCGACCACGTGCCTGGAGGTCTCTGCCCAGAAAGCCGCGTTCTCCAAAACCTGTAGCATTGCTTTGCAAAGCCTCTTTGATTGACAAGCCTTTCTAGTAAACTTCGGCAAAAAGATCATTTTAAAAAATGTATTTAATCAGTAAACGAATGTATTTTTGTCAGCTGGCCTTTCCTCCCTGAAGGCATACAAATTGGATGATGTTGAACAATCTTGACTTC
>VSMD01115342.1:0-22843 GCA_008750895.1 Mirza zaza | reverse complement strand
CCCGGGGCTGGGGGGCGGCCCTGGGCCGGGAACAGGTGACGGCCACGCTCGCACCGCTCCGGCCGCGCCGCAGGCCCTCGCTCGGCCGCCGCGACCCCGACCCAGCCGTGCCGGAGGGGCGCGGGCGGCGAGCGCGGCGCGGAGGGCTGGGGAGGGCGGGGGAGGGGGAGGAGTGCGGGGAGGGGAGGGGGCGCGGGTGGGAGGTCGGGGAGGGGGTGCGGGGCGGGGGAGGGGAGGGGGTGCGGGGGGGGGCGGGGGAGGGGAGGGGAGGGGGCGCGGGTGGGGGAGGGGAGGGCGGGTCCCGGCCGGCCCGAGGCTCCGGCAGAGCGGGGCGGCGAGGAGGGCGCGAGGAGGGAGGCCCGCCGGCCCGCCCGCCCGCCCGCCCGCCCGCCGCGCGGCGCCCACCTCGGTCGGCTGGCTGATCTCGAACAGGTCCAGCCGGTTGGCGTTCCAGTGGCGGATGATGTCGGCCAGCTTCCGCCGCTCCTCGTCGCGCCCGCCCGCCGACATGGCCCCGGCCGCGCCTCCCAGCCGCGCCGCCGCCGGGCCGGGCGAGGGCACAGGTCCGCGGGCCGCCGCTCCGGCCGCGCCGCCGCCCCCCGCGCCGCCGCCTGGCCCCGCCGGGCCCGCCGCCTGCCGCCCGCCCGCCGCCTCGGCCGCCTCGGCCGCCTCAGCCGCGCCGGTGTGCGCCCGCCCGCCCCGCCCGCCGCCGTGCGCGCCCGCCGTGCGCGCCCCCGCCGCCCGCGCACGCGCGCCGCCGCCGCCGCGCCTCCGCGCCGCTCCGCTAGGGGCCGCGGCCCGCGCCGCCCAGGCCGGCCGGAGAGGGGTCCCGCGGGCGGGCGGGCGGGCGGGCTGGGCCCGGTCCCGACCCGCAGGAGTGGGTCTGGGCGGCGGCGCTGGGTTTGGACGGGCGGTGCCGGGCCCGGTTCCGACAGGCAGTACTGGGCCCGGATGGGCAGTGCCGGTCAGGTCCCGACGGGCAGTACTGGGTCCGGACGGGCGGTGCTGGGTCCGGTTCCGACAGGTAGTACTGGGTCCCGACGGGCGGTGCCGGTCAGGTCCCGACGGGCAGTACTGGGTCCGGACGGGCGGTGCTGGGTCCGGTTCCGACAGGTAGTACTGGGTCCCGACGGGCGGTGCCGGTCAGGTCCCGACGGGCAGTACTGGGTCCGGACGGGCGGTGCTGGGTCCGGTTCCGACAGGTAGTACTGGGTCCCGACGGGCGGTGCCGGTCAGGTCCCGACGGGCAGTACTGGGTCCGGACGGGCGGTGCCGGGTCCGGTTCCGACAGGTAGTACTGGGTCCCGACGGGCGGTGCTGGGTCCAGTTCCGACCGGCAGTATTGAGTCCGGATGGGCGGTGCCGGTCAGGTCCCGACGGGCGGTACCGGGTCCCGACGGGCAGTACCGGGTCCCGACGGGCGGTACCGGGTCCCGACGGGCGGTGCCGGGTCCCGACGGGCGGTGCCGGGTCCCGACGGGCGGTGCCGGGTCCCGACGGGCCGCGCTGTGCGCTGGGTCGGGACGGCGGCGCGGTGCGGTCCCCCTGCGCGCGGACCGCCTTCTCCGCGCCGCCCGGGTTCCGCGCGGTTCCGGGACTCGCCTCCCGGGGCCGCACCTGCTCCTCCAGAGGGCGGGCCGCCGCCGGAGCGCGTCTCGGAACCGCGGCCGCCCGCGCCGCGCCTGGCCGGCCCCCGGCGCGCCCGCCCGCCCGCCCGGGACGCCCGCGGGCGCAGGTGCGGGTGGGGGCGGGGACGCCCGCGGGCGCAGGTGCGGGTGGGGGCGGGGACGCCCGCGGGCGCAGGTGCGGGTGGGGGCGGGGACGCCCGCGGGCGCGGGCGCAGGTGCGGGTGGGGGCGGGGACGCCCGCGGGCGCAGGTGCGGGTGGGGGCGGGGTGCGCCCTGCGCCCGGCGGACAGGGGGCCTGACGCTCGCGCCCGCCGCAGGGCTTGTGCGCTTCGGGGGCGTTTCATCGGGGCCTTCTCTTTACCTGCCCTTCCCCCAAAAAGCGTCTTCGCCTGCAGAGCACGGCCCGGCGGGCTCCCGGTGCCGGGGAGGCGGCTCCTGCAGCCCGGCCGCGCCCGCCGGCCACCTGCCGCAGCCCGTCTCCGCGCGCGGGGAGCGGCGGGCCCCACCTCCCGGCGGCCGTCGCCCCAGCCCGCAGGCCGTCCCCTCCCCGCCGGCTCCCCTCCTCTGCAGGGGCTGCGGGGCCGCGGCCTGGTGCCGCCCGGCTCGCTCGGGTCGGGGTGGCGGCCCGCCAGGGCCAGGCCGAGGGGCTCCTCTTCAGCTCCACGCGGGCCACGCGGATCGCGGCCCGGGGGCGGACTGAGCCCTCGCCACGAAGCAGTGGATTCCCGGCGGTGCGGCCGCCAGCAGCCACGTGGCCCTTGAAGGACGAACTCGTGTGCAAAGCTGGCAGTCGGACTGCTGATGCGTCCAACGTAAGCGAGTGTGACACGGGTGAAGAGAAGATTCAGCGTTGCTAGAAAACGAGCGTCAGCGCTCTGCAGCGTTATCTTGGCGACAGAAGTGTCGGTAGCGTAGGTGAGATGCCTTGCGTAGGGTGCAAGGCACATAGGGGGCCCTCGGGCAGTGTTGACTGTCATCGTTGTCCTGACCTTTGGATTCAGCGTGAGTGGTATGTCCGTATCCAAACTACAGCCCATAGTAGGTCCCAACCAACGCTGGTTTACTGACAAAGGTTTACAAGCAGCCAGAAATGCATAGAATACCTCTGATTCTTAAATCACGAAGACCGTCAGACTCAGTATATATTTAGGCCACGAAAATTTCCAGGCTGACAAATTCTTCTTCAACTGATTGTCGTTGTTCAAGACCCCAAGATGGGCCAGGCACGGTGGCTCACGCCTGTAATCCCAGCACTCTGGAAGGCCGAGGCAGGCTGATCACTCAAGGTCAGGAGTTCGAAAACAGCCAGAGCAAGAGCGAGACCCCATCTCTACTATAAATAGAAAGAAATTAATTGGCCAACTAAAAAATATATATAGAAAAAATTAGCCGGGCATGGTGGCGCATGCCTGTAGTCCCAGCTACTCGGGAGGCTGAGGCAGCAGGATTGCTTGAGCCCAGGAGTTTGAGGTTGCTGTGAGCTAGGCTGACGCTGTGGCACTCACTCTAGCCTGGGCAACAAAGTGAGACTCTGTCTCAAAAAATAAAAATAAAGACCCCAAGATGATATTCCGAGCTATATGTTAGTTCTGATACTATTACGTATAACAATGAAAAGTAGACATGCTATCCATCTTCTATTTCAGTGGCATTGCTGAGTTCTGATACAATTAAGAATTTCTAAATCTTCTATCTAAGACTAAAATCTACTTAAAACCTTAAAGTATCATGCAATGGGAACAGGCTCTAGAAAACAAGAATTATGAGGAACAAGATTCATATATCTAAGAAAAACGAATGGTGTAAATGTAGCAACTACATTTAACTATATCAACTATATTTAATAACCTATAGATCCATATTTTCTTAATAAACTTTTGAAGCACTCAATATTGTAATTGTATAAGTCATTTTACAAGTCTGTTTAGTAAATAATATCAATTTAGAGGAGGATCTTTAAACAAGAAGTAAAGTAAAAGGATTTAATAAGTGTACAATAGCAGACTCTCCGGGGTAGACTCTCCCACAGTAGCCTGTGCATATGAAAATGAATCTAGAAAGTTAAATAAATTATCCTTTGCCTAAGCCATGGCTAAAAAGGTCAGTGTGGTTAATTTAGTTTTTTATACAAACCAACACAAAAGAGAAAGCCCAGAGGATTAAGTTTCCATAAGTAGGGTATGTGCTACTTTATGTGAAAATGGAGAAATGCATCTCTCAGTTCTACTTTCTTCATTATATTCCCATGTCCATGATATTTAGTCAAAATGTAGGTTACCTAATATAATTTCCAGGAAGTGAATTTTTACAGAGAAAATAGTGATATAAACAGCCCTTAAAATAGAAATTTAATCTTACTTATTTTTTTAAAAATATACCAACCCAGGACGACGTCTTTGGTTAAATGTATTCTCTGGCCTTTGCAGTGATGCCGGCATCTGCAGTGATGCCGAAGGGAATGAGAAAGCTAAGTCTTAAATTCAAAACAGCGTGTTTGCACCGAAGGCAAAGGAAGGAAGCCCTTTTTCTTGTGGGAGGTATTGGAAGGGGAATCACACCTTGCAAACATTGGCTGGTTACCTTTGAACGTGTTGGAGAGTTGCTCCATATCAACATATTTTTATTCAGCGCACGTGAAGGCTAAGTAGAAACCTTGGATCATGCATATGCTGAGAATCGTTAGAGAACATCAGGACTGGAGTAAAACCGGGAGGTGCGTCTTCCCTTCCCACCTCCTTGTCCTTCCTTCCTCCCAGGCATCGTCCGCCCCGAGTCCTCCGAGACACCCCTGCGTGTCCCTCTGGAAACATTCTCACCTAGCACACTGTCTCGGTCTCGTGCCCCGTTTCCTCAGCCTCCATTTCCCACGTAGGACACTCATCAACTGAGCCGTACCGCCTCTTCTCTCGAAGTCATCTCCCCAAATTTCCGTCGCCCCTCATTAAGTGGCGCTTTTAGTTCCTGCCTTGAATTCAGTTTTGACTTAGAATTCTGAATGTGCCTCTTTTCCTCACCAGGTCTAGGCCGAGTGACGCTGGGGGCCCATCTGAGGGACATGGGATTCTGTCTCCCACTCCCAGCGCCGAGCACGGTGCTTCGGCTCGTGGCAGGCGTTGGAGAGGTTCCCGCTGGCTGTGCGGCACGCGCCAGCTGTCTGGGTTGCAGGCTCCACCGAGGGAGTTGCCTTTACAAGGGTGGAGTGTGCACCACAGCTCGGAGGCCTTGGGAGTTTTCCATCCAGCTTTTCGCCTTTTCTCTTGAGAGTGAAAGGTATAGCCCCAAACAGCGGGCTCTGGCCAGGTGGTGGGGACGGAAAGTACTTGGAGATGAGAAAGCCGCAGCCAGCCCCTGCCTGCAGGTGTGATCTACGTGAAGCCAGGCGTCTGAGAGAAGAGGTGACACCACACAGCCTTGTTCCCGGGCAAGGGCCCTCGTTAGCCGAGGGAGGTGTGAGCAAAGGTCCTGGGAAAGGCCAGGAGAGAATCTCCCGTCTAAGATGAGCCGACAAACCCGAAACTCCAATGCATGTGAATAAATCCAGTGTAAACGACCATCGCAGTCAGGAATCTAAGGGTGAATTCACTACAGACAAAATGAAAACAGGAGAACGTTCTGAAAAGAGTTTTAAAATATGTTTAGGAAACTTAAATATATGAAGGAATAACATACATTACAAAGGATAAATTATAAAATAAAAACTGGCAGAAATAAAGCAAGAACATATAAAAAGAAGAACTTCCTAGAAATCTTAGAAACGACAAAATGTAGTGATTGGTATTAAAAACAAAAAAAAACAATAGAAGAGAAATGTGGGTGGGAAGCAGAATGGAAAGAAAAAAGATTTTTTACAAATAAGAGACCTTAAGGGACAATGGAGGGAGATAGGCTGAGAATTCCAGGGAAATAGAGGGAAAGGCAGAGAAGTTCAATTCAAGACATAACAGCCAGGAATGTTCCAGAATGTAAGAAACACTTGAGTCTTCAGATTAAAAGTGCCTGTGTTGAGGTTGCTGTGAGCTAGGCTGACGCCACAGCACTCACTCTAGCCTGGGCAACAGAGCGAGACTCCGTCTCAAATAAATAAACAAACAAAAGTGCCTGTGGCAGATGCCACAGGTTACGGGAAACCTGTATAGCGTAGTCACGTGCTTGGATTAGATCGGTAACCACAACTCGCTGTGCGTCTGCTCTTTGTAAATAGAGACGTGCAGTGATGCTCCTGGGAGAGAAGGCCCCCATAAGACCCTCCCCTCCGCACGCACTTCAATTGTCGTCACAGCCTGTCCCCTTTATCCTCTTCCCTCTTCCCAGCACCTGGATTATTTTAAAATAAAAATCAGACTTTACATAATTTCATTAGTAGGTGTTACAGATCTATCTTTAGAAGACAAAGACTCAGAAATACGTGTTTTCCTAATATTGTCATTCCTTTAAAATGAACAAGTCCTTAAAATCATCGAATGTCAAGTCATCGTTCAAATTGCAGAAGACTTTTTAGGCGTCCATGTCCCTTCAACCAAATCCCAGCCACAATGAATCGGCATCTCAGGGCGAGTCCAACAATTCACGTATTTCATTCTCCCCAAGCGATTCTGGTGTTGAGTGGGGTTTGAGAATCACTCGCTTCTGTGACCTTTTAGGTCCCTTTTGACCTTGAGGCTTTTCCAGTGTCACACGCCTCTCTCCTCCTGGGTGAGGCTGTTTCCACTGTATCATTAACTCACGCAGAGGTCAACTCTACCCAGGTCATCAGGGGTGTAGAATGAACAGGCAGCTCGGGTTAAGCGTCACAATTCCTGGGTTGGACATCCATCTCTTACACCAAATTGTAGGACAGTGACGGGGTCTGGACAGCTCTTTCAGACTCAGTCTTCTTGGCTGGGCACTGGTGGCTCACGCCTGTAATCCTGGCACTCTGGGAGGTCACAGCAGGAGGATTGCTTGGAGCTCAGGAGTTTGAGACCAGCCTGAGATGCCATCTCTACTAAGAATAGAACTTAGCCTGGCCGACGCACCTGCACCTGTAGTCCCAGCTACTCAGGAGGCTGAAGCGGGAGGATCCCTTGAGCCCAGGAATTTCAGGTTGCAGTGAACTAGGCTGACGCCACTGCACTCTAGCCCGAGGCTCAGTCTTCTCATGTGAAAAATAAACATAATGATGGCAAAAGACCTAAACTGCCCACCCTAGAGAGCTGTTATAAAGATAAAATTCAATTAAGGCATATGTACTCTCCAGGCGTCAACAGATATAGAAATGTCTTTGTTCTATATTTGAACATCAGCACTGCGGGGGTTAAAAACGTACACGAGAAAAGGGGAAGTCCAGAAAATTCTTTTAATAGACTTGAATGTGAGGGAAACAATCAGAAACATTCATGCTTATGTTTATGGGGGAAAAAATCATTGAATTCTAACTTTTTGTGCATATTTTTAATTATTAAAGGGTGCTACATTAGAACTTCCATTTATTCAGAATACCGCAGTAAACGTCGAAAGCCGAGAATGTTGTAATAAATATCTTGCTGTAGCTTTTTTTGGTGTGGGAGTGTATGCATTATTATAATTATTTTCATGGAAGTATATTGTTTACAATGAATTTGGTGCAGTATAGATTGTAAATTTTAAAACTATATATTCTATATGTAGGAGAAAGCTGTCTCTACTAAAACTAGAAATTATCCTGGCCAACACACCTGCACCTGTGGGCCCAGCTACAGGACCCCATTCCCAGTGGTTTTCAGTCTTCAGGACTCAGGAGGGGCTGTGGCCAGCCCCGCTCTCCCGGGGCCGAGCCCAGGGCTCCTGCCTGTTGCCAGGCTCTGCTCCCAGGGCTGGGTCGGGACTTGCCCCTCTGCTCGGTGCTTTTCCTACCTCACCTCTCTTCTTCTTCTTCCATCTACTGGTCCCCAGATCCTGGCGACTTTTTCTGATACGATTTCCTCTTCTTCGTGTCGCTGCATTCTGTCCCCATCACAAACCATTCCTCGCTTCCCAAACACTGCTCCGATTATTCCTCTCCGTGTGCTTGCCCTGAAAGAGCCCCGCGTTCAAAGCCGGCTCAGCCCAGTTAACTTTTTAGCCCACTGTCCTGTCATTGCGTATGTGAATCCCAAATCGCATGTTGCTCATCCCACTGTCTCTCCTGGCTCCGCCGCGGGGCTCAGTCGCTGCCCCCGCCTGGAACACAGCCTCATGTCTGCCTGCTGAGATCCCAGCCCGGCTGCAAGACTGCCTGTTGTTTGCTGGCTTTGTTTCCCTCCAGCAAGCACACAGGATCTCACCTTCCGCCCTGTGGCTCTAAGCATGGCCGCGTGACTCGCTTTGGTCCAAGTGTGTCACTTCTGGGCGGAAGTGTTGGGAGCCAGGAAGTGACCGTCCATCCCTGGCTTCCTTTGCCCCAGCGGCAGCGACTACGGAAAAGCAGGCCCAGGTGCAGAAGTGCCGGAAGGGCCGGCAGCTGGCCTCCCGGACACCCTCAGCAGAGCCTCCCTGGAGGCCGCCGTCCTCCAGGGGGATTTGCATTTCACAGTTTATAGGAAATAACTTCTATCGTGTTAAGCCACTGAAATTTGGAGGTTGCTTATTACCAAGAAATAACTTGGCCAAGCTGGACTCAAATACCATGGACTTAAGGCCCAGCTGAAATACCTGTCTGCCACTGCAGAGCTTCCCAGCACCACGGCTGGGGTCCCCTCCTGCCACCCCCAGGCATTCTGTCCATTCCTGTTTGGCAGCCACACCCCGGCAGGCAGGAGGGGTTTGGAGTGGCCCTGACCAGAGTTTGAATGTGGAGCTGCCACAGGCCATTTAACCGACAAGTAGCTTTCTGAAACTCAAAGTTTTTTAAAGACTAGTCAAGTGCAGGCCGGGCGCAATGGCTCCCGCCTGTAATCCTAGCACTCTGGGAGGCCGAGGCTGGCGGATTGCTCAAGGTCAGGAGTTCAAAACCAGCCTGAGCAAGAGTGAGACCCCCCCCCCCGTCTCTACTATAAATAAAAAGAAATTAATTAGCCGGGCATGGTGGCGCATGCCTGTAGTCCCAGCTACTCGGGAGGCTGAGGCAGGAGGATCGCCTAAGCCCAGGAGTTTGAGGTTGCTGTGAGCTAGGCTGACGCCACGGCACTCACTCTAGCCTGGGCAGCAAAGTGAGACGCTGTCTCAAAAAAAAAGACTAGTCAAGTGCAGTATGGAGAACCGGAAGGAGTGGGACCAGGAGCCCCTCTGTAATTGAGGCTGGCAGTCAGCAGAGAGAACTCGCTCCCTTCCAGCCAGCCCAAAACTCAGGTTTTTTTACCTAAATAATTGGAAGGACATATCAGAATCATGAAAGGAAAATGAACTACAATACTGCAGTAATATATATGCAGTGCTCACTAAATATCAAAACCTGCAGTGTCAGTACCTTTTTCTCTGCTTGGTGTAAAAAACTCATGAAACGTAAAGTAATTTCAGAGATTAAGATTTTATTTTTATTTTTCTGTGATTACAAGGCTGCGCAGACAAATTTCTCTGCCAAGGTTTTCACCGAAGTATAATCTCTTAAAGTTTAACAGGTACATATTTATTTTTCAGATAATTAGTAAGGAAAAAAAACAATGTAAATAGTTTGGTTAAATGATTACATAGTAATGCTGTTGTCTTTCTAAAAATAAATTTTTAAATTGAGTGTTCACAGGAAAAATCAACTTTAAAACTACCAATTACAAGAAAACCTGGGCATCATAGAATGAAAAATTTAACAGTTATTCAAATATGTCTCCAATTATCTTTGACCTGAATGTCTATTTTGAGGTTTTGGGGTTCAAGGCTTTTTGTTTGTATGTTTAACAGAGATTTGCTTACTTTTCAAAGGCAAAATGAATAAATATACATTCATTATAGATTAAGTGACATTTTAGACTAGAAGAAACAAATTTATTATTTAGATGCTAAATTCTTGAAAGCTACAGTATGGTCAGAAATACATTAGTAACAACAGCATTAGATACCTAGGTAGTTTCAACAATCTGTGGTTGTCATTCCCATAAGAAATTTAAGATATCATTGGCATCTTTTAAAACATTAATCCGAGCGGCTAGTTGTGCTGGTATTTTATATGATTCTAGACTAGTATTTGGATCGGGACCCTAGAAATTCACTCTTTTGCCTCAATAATAAGTTTTTTTTTTCAGAGAGTCATTTTTAATTTTTAATTTCCCATACAGTTATTAAATAAAGAAACCAAGACCAATCTCGGTGGCTCCTGCCTGTGATCCTGGAACCCTGGGAGGCCGAGGCGGGAGGATCATGTGAGCTCTGGAGTTTGAGAACAGCCTGAGCAGGAGTGAGACCCCATCTCTATTAAAAATAGAAAAAATTAGCTGGGTGTGGTGGCCTGCGCCTGTAGTCCCAGCTACTTGGGAGGCTGAGGCAGGAAGATCCCTTGAGACCAGGAGTTTGAGGTTGCTGTGAGCTAGGCTGATGCCACGGCACTCTAGCCACAGTGTCAGAGCAAGATTCTGTCTCAATAAAAAAATAAAATAAAGAAGACAAGATTACAGTTTGAATTTCAATGTCTAAATATAGTAAACTGGCAATAGAGTGAAAAATAAAAGTTTACAATGGGTTATAGCCAAGACTATGTATTATAAAATATTCAAAATTACATATGCCCAATTATGAGTAAGAGAATTGTTTTATCTAAAAACTATTTGTTTAAATATAGTAAATTCAGGAAGAGATGCTTGTTCAAAGACTAATGCAAAAATATTAGTTTCTCAGTTTAATAATTTGGTTTCTCTGTTGTAAGACAATTCAAAGTTGAGTATCCCTTATCCGAAATGCTTGGGACCGGAAGTGTTTAAAATTTCAGACTTTAGAACATTCGCATCATGTACGTACCAGCTCAGCGTCCCTAATCCAAAATCCAAGATCCGAAATGTTCTTTTGCTCACTGTGTTGGCCCTCAAAAGTTTCGGATTGTGGAGCATTTTGGACTTTCAGGTTGAGAGTGTTCAACCAGTATAAGGAATAGTAAAGCAGGGTGAATTCTATCTTTTAAAAGAATTTTAAATACGTTTAGTTTTGTACAATTTACTACAACACAAATCTACATTCTCACAAGCAGCCCCTATTTCTGAGGTCACTCTGACTATGGATTAATATGTGAAAAAAATGTTAATATTCTAACCCAGGGGTCGACAAACTACAACCCGTGGGCCAAATCCGGCCTGACCCTTGTTTTTCTCTAGCTTATGAACTAACGATGTTTTTTACATTTTTAAATGGTTGGAACAAAAGCAAAATGAGAGGTGACACATGAAAAAGTATTAATTTTGAAGCCTAGGTATATCAGTTAATAAACAGATATTAAGTTACAAAAGTAAAGGAAAAGGAGTGCCCATTTCTTATCAGTTAAGACTTGATTGAACTACACTTGCTTTGTTGAAACCAAAAAGAACATTAGAGTTCACAGCTTTTCTTGGAGGGCAATGATAATTATCCCAGAAGAAAGTGTTTCAGTCCAAGATGATAGTCTCAAGGTTTTCTACTGGTAAGCCAGGTATTGATATTTCCCAATATGTATTTATATAGTTATTCCTACTCAATATGCTAAATAATGTGCTAATATTTATAATAAATTTTATAGATATAAATATTCCCATCGTCATTCTGCTAAAAGGAAAAAAAATCAAATTGCAGGAAAACGTTAGCTGTACAATTAATATTTCTAAACTGCATTCTTAGTCAATGGAAAATTGTTCTTAAAAGTATTAAACATAATTTCAAAAATAATGGTATTTTTATGTGATACAACCATTATATTGGGAGCATTAGTTAAAAGTGAAGTATGATATATTTTCCTTTTCTATACTCATTAATCATGTAAAACTTCCCAGGCAGTCTAAGAAGTTTTAATTTGGAAATATCTATGTCTGAGTTTTTAGGCGCTATGGATATCCTACTTCAGCCTTGAAGAAAATATTTGCAAAACACATATCCAAGGGTAGGGGCAGAGTCAGGATTATAATGGACCATGAGGCATCATTTCGCTTATCCTGATGTTCTGATTATCCTGGTGGATCTATGTTAACAGTCAACAAATCGTACCTTTGAACATGTGCGGTTTATTGTATGTTCACCCCACCGGGTAAATCCGGAGAAAAGACTCTAGCCTCCGTGCTGACAAAAGTGTGTCATGCAGACTGTAAGAGTCATCTGCTCGGGCAGGGTGGTTTCCTGTTGTGGCTTTCACTTCCCTAAGTGGTCAGATTCAGGAAAAATGCGGCTGCTTATTTCTTTCTGATCTTTTTAGATATTTAGATTTGGCAATTTAGCTAGCTTCCTCCTTTCTTATTAAACAGGCACATGTGGTTGTAAATGTGTTAGAAGTAAATAGGTAATGAGCATTGGGAATAAAATCATAAATTTTAATAGTGTAAAATCTTTTCCCATGTATAGGAATAAACTACAATCTTTAAGTTTAAATATAATTTTTTTTAAAAAAAAAGTTTTCTAGTAAGAAATCCCTGCAGAAATGCATATGTAACCATGACTTAGAAAATTTATTCAAAAACCCAATTAATTTTAATCGGATTAGCGAATTATAAAATTTGTGAATATAATATAATTGGGCTTACAAGAAAAAAAAATCTCACAGCGTGCCCAAATTCAAGCGCGGCACTCTATCGAATTTAACGGTGGCCTGGTCTGAACAGGTGATGAATGGAGCTGGCGCACACGGTCCCCGCTTTGCTCCGCGTTCAAAGACGGGACAAAGCACGCTACGGTGTACCCTCCAGCGCTATGATTCCGATTTTCCCGTGGATTTACTTTCTGGATCTTAAGTTCTACACACGAACAATGCAGAATCGTAACGCTAAACTGTGGGGTGGGATTTAAAAGAATGAAGATCATAGGCTTGTCACTGAACATTTCTACACATTCAAGGTGCTAGTGTGTAAATGCAGGTGTTTGGGGCAATAATGCCTTTGGCGTGTTGGTTAAAATGCTCTAGTGTGGGAAGAACGCTGTTTGGCTGTACGAACAGAGGGATACGTTCTAGAGTCAGACCCACCTGGATTTGAATTCTGATTCTTCAGTTTAATGGGCTTTGTGGCCTTAAGTAGGTTGTCTACCTTTTCAAAGGCTCGATTCACTGAACTGTAATAAGCCAAATACTACCGCCCACTGTTGGGAGACAACTCTGCACAGCCCTCCTGTTTTCTTTCTTTCTTTATTTATTTGTTTTATTTATTTGTTTATTTTTTTGAGACAGAGTCTCTCTTTGTTGCCCAGGCTAGAGTGAGTGCCGTGGCGTCAGCCTAGCTCACACCAACCTCAGACTCCTGGGCTCAGGCGATCCTCCTGCCTCAGCCTCCCGAGTAGCTGGGACTACAGGCATGCGCCACCATGCCGGCTAATTTTTTCTACATTTATTAGTTGGCCAATTAATTTCTTTCTATTTTTAATAGAGATGGGGGTCTCGCTCTTGCTCAGGCTGGTTTGGAACTCCTGACCTCGAGCAGTCCGCCCGCCTCGGCCTCCCAGAGTGCTAGGATTACAGTCGTGAGCCACCGCACCCGGCCAGCACTCCTGCTTTCTACACGCCTTGCGAGCAGAGCCGCTGGCATCTGCCGCAGGGACGGTGACTGACCTGGAGAGGTAGAGACATTGTCTCCCTCTGGGGCAAAGGTCAGCGTCGGTTGCAGCTCATTGTGAAAGAACAGAGTTTCCAAGGCGTGGGCTCGGTCAGCTGTGACATAAACCCAGCACTTGCCCTGCGTCCACCAGAGACGTTCCAGAGAGCCCCACGGGACCTGGAGGGCAAGGGAAACCAAGGCAGACAGGACATGCTCACTGCCTACTGTGCTGTCTTCTGCCGCCAGCAGGCACACGGCCGTGGCAGGTGACCACCTCCGTCTGCAGGGCCCTGGCACCACACTGCAGAGTGAGTGTGCAGATTAGAGGAGACACCTGTCACCTGCCGAGCACCTTGGCACAGGGTGGGCCCTCAAAAATGTGCTTTCTTCCCTTTTCTGGCACTAAGAATTGGGGGGAAATGTAAATATTTGTCAACACATCATCAACATTTTTTTTTCAGTTTTTTTTCAGTCGGGACTCGTGTAATTATAATCAAAGGCCACAGTCTGATCCTATCTTCGTGACCATCGGCCAGGTGAGAGATAACGTGCATTTTCCAGCGTTTTTCTCCTGCTCACATCAGCTGTTCAGCAACTTCCAATCAATCAACTAAAACTTCACCGTTGGCTAAGGAGCCCGCGTCTCTGTCGTCGGAGCGTGTTTAGCACGCCGGCAATCGCACGTGGGCGTTGTACGGTACGGTGCGCGCCTGGCAGGAAAGAGACACACGGAAGAGCGTCCACTGGTCAGTGACTCCAGCTCGCTGTGCTTCCTTAGCGCAGCCTACAGGAGACAGCAGAGTGGGTGGACTAGGAGCAGGTAATGGAAAGAAAGGAGAAAAGTCCTTCTCCCCGAGAGATGCGGTTGGCAGGCCGGGAATACGGAGCTGTGACTCCGTGCAGAGGCCCCACTAGGACATGCGGGCGTGCTGCCATGTTTCCTTCCGTTTGAAGAAAGAGCAGGATCCTCCTAACTAACCTTCGCGTTCTCTTCCTGGCCTGCTGGGCGGCCGCCAATACGGAAAATCGATCACACGTGGCAGCGTTTCGGCCACACGAGGGTTCACGGTGCTTAAAAGCTCTCGCCGGAGCTGCTTGTGAAAATTTCACAGGGAGATCGAAATAGCACTTCTTCCCTGTCAAAACATTTCGTTATAACTTCTGTGTAAGGAAAGTATCCAAACCACCAAATTCTCCTTGATGTTGACTTCATTGAAAAATATCTTTCTAAAGTGTTTCTGGAGGTTTGGTTTTTGTTTTTGTTTTTGTTTTTTTTTTTTTGCAAGCTCCACTCTCAGAAGATATGTCCTTGCATTTGATCTTCAGTTCATTGGGAAAAAAGCCTCAAGCTGCCTTTTTAGACTGTGACGGATTTCCCAATCTGAACCATGTGTCCCTAAGCTCTTCACCACATTAAAAAGGTATAAAGAAAGAGGTGAAAATAATGTTAATAATTTGTCGTACTTAACCCCATATATCCAAACTACTGTAGTTTCAACATGTGTGTTATATAAAATTATTAATGAACTATTTTACGTTCTTCTTTTCCGACCAAGCCTTCAAAGCGAGTGTGTATTTGACTCCGAGGCCATTTCTGTTCAGACCAAGCGTCTTGGTTTCTTCGCCGGCTCCCCCCTGCTGGGGCAGTGGCCCTTCCGTCCACCGCACCCTTTGCAGAGGTTCACAGTCTCCCGAGCTGCTCTGAGTGACAAGTCCTCTTCCGTGGAGAGCAAAAGTGTGCGCTTTAAGGCTGTTCTATGGAGCTACATCTCCACTACATTGCAGTCGCTTGAAAACCCAAGAGCTGCCTCGAATTGGGGCATGGCTGATGCTCTTCAGGAATTTCTGGAAGTGTCCAGAAGGGCTTAATTAAAAGTCTCCACTTTTGTTGTTGCATAATAAGAATTGTCCTCTTTCTCAGGCAGTCTAGCACAGGTACTGCTGCTATGGACACGTTTTATCGTGTTCCTTTGATAATGAGGAAATGCACGTTAACCTGAAGTGTGCATATTTACCTATGTACACGTGTACATGCTGAGTGTAGAACTGTCTCTTTCTGGATTCAGAGCTTCAGGACAGCCCCTCCTAAATGTCTGCCCATGTTTGTTGACCTGTGCCGCAGCTCGTCTAGACCTTGAGGACCTTTGCTGCCAGAAGTCTAAAACCCCCACACCTTACGGTAGCAGCTCCCGAGCTCACAGCATCCACGGTGCCCTGGTTTCCTTGGTAGCAGCATCCAAACCCGGGCAGGGCAGCGGGAAAGGTATTTGAGGAAGTACCAGTCAGAAGCGTGGCCCCATTTCGGGGACTGTCACCGGGAAGCGGACCTCCAAGGAGCCAGCCACGAATGGCACAGGTGAGCAAGGCGGCCAAAGTAGGGTGCACCACGCAGGCTGAGGCCTGGACCAAGAGCCTGGACCCGGGACCGCCCGGCCCGTAGGAGCTTCTCACCTCGGGGCAACCTCGGTGGCCGCTGTGCAGAAAGGGACCCGGCCTGGTGCCGTGGAGGACTGGGATGGGCAAGACGTGGCAGAGGTAAGCAGTAGGAGATCAGTGAGTATCTGCCCTCCTCCTGCCCTTCCTCCTCTCTCACCTAGGGGGTGAGAGCTACCCTGACACTTGGTTTTCCCAACCAAAGAAGCACATGATTTAGTTTTAAAAATCCCCGAAGAGAGCAATTTCCTGCATTGCAGCTAATGATGAAGCAGCAGGCAGAGCAGAGTGGAGACGGAGCTACGCTTCCTGCCTGGCCAGCACCCTCTCCACCCGCCCCCGCCTGCCCTCCCCGCTCAGAGCTGGGGGCCCAGCAGGGGGCCGGCCTTCTCCATCCCTTCTGTGGGGACCTCCCGCCTCACTTACGAGAGTCACCGCTGACGTCGGAGAACCATGCATGCCGATTAGAAAAATCCTCAGTTGACCTGGGAGGGGGCTTCTGGGAGCTGCTGCCGGTCACACCTTGTGGCCCACCTGTTAGTCGGGCCTATTAGCCCAACTTCAGCAGCTGCAGGCATGACTTGGTTAGACGTGGTCCCGGGTGGTGTTGTTACGGCGCCCTGCACCCCTGCTGCCGTCTGGTCTCCCTGCCCAGTTTGGAATTGCCCAGTGACTGCAAGAAGGAATGGCCGGGGCTCCCCGCCACGGCCGCCAATGCCCGGAAGCGCGCCACATCCTCCCATTGTGTGGCCGGAGCAAAGGGCGGGCAGGGGTGGCCACTCCCGCCTGCCGGCATCCAGATGGGGGCTGGGCTCTGCAGAGAGGCAGGCACCGGCTCAGGCCCGCTCAGTCCTGCCCGGCAGAAGCGCTTCCACGGACCAGCGGACCAGGAGTGCCGGATGGTTTTGTGTGTCCCCCTACATCGGGCCCGACAGTGAGGAACCATGCGTGCCCGTCTGCCCGGTGGGTCAGCGTGTGTGGCCACATGTGTGGTCAGTAACCGCCGGCTCCCTTGGCTGCTGCCCTGGGTGGGGAGATCACTCACACGCCCTCTGTCCTCCCTGGCCGGCCGCGGAAAGAGTAACCACACCTGCCCCGGGGCTCAGCTCCCACAGGGCGCACCTCTGGCCTCCCCGAGCACCTGTGAGGTTCCGGGCGCCTGCTCCGAAGCCGTGGCCCCTCTCCAATCCGATTTCTTCTTCTGACCTCAAACAGGCCACAGTTGGTGACACTCTCGGGAAGGGATGTAGTGTCAGTCATTCTCAAATTATTGGAGCCGAAGTGTGCGCCGCGCTGTCCAGACTGTCCCACCCGGGTGGACACGGAGGTGTGGGCCTGGTGGCTCGGAGGACCTGGGCTGAGCAGGAGTGAGACTGCGCGGGGTGCGGGTGGCGTATTTGAGAGGTGACCTGGGCCATGGTCATCCATCGCTCCATCCATCCGTCTGTCTGTCTGCCTACCTGGGAAGCTCGAACAGGAAAAGCCAACCAAGCCATAACTGAGGCCCCAAAACGCCTCCAGAATCCACTGTCGTGAAGCACGGGGATGGAGATGGTGGGACCCACCTGCTCCGGTCCCCTCGGGCTGGGGACGACAGGAGCGCCTGAGTTCCTTGGCCTGGGAGGAGCCCACACGGGGACACCAGAGGAGAGCATTTAGTTTGCTCCAGCTGTTTGCTTCATTAACTGTATTCATAGGGAGCAGTCTCTGAGGCAGCAGCTCCAGCAGAGAGCCGCGGTTGCTGCCTGGTCCCAGGATTCGCTCTTGCCTGGGGAAAGTGGCAGAAGTTTCAGCTGCAGCTGCCCAGATAACTGCCTGAGAAATGGACGCGTGGACATCCGGCCTGGGTTCTTTGTCCCCTTGTTTCTCCTCTTTCCTCCCTCCTGTTTCCTCCTCCTCTCTTTTCCTCTCAAACACATGTGTGTGCGTAAGCAACCCCACCACCAAAGGATAATGAATGTTTTTAAAAGCCATAGCCACCCATCCATCCATCATCCATCCATCCACCCATCCATCCATCCCTCCATCCATCCACCCATCCATCCATCCCTCCATCTATCCACCCATCTATCCATCCACCCATCTATCCATCCATCCATCCATCCACCCATCTATCCATCCATCTATCTATCCATCCACCCATCTATCCATCCATCCATCTATCCATCCACCCATCTATCCATCCATCCATCTATCCATCCATCCATCCATCTACCCATCCATCTACCCATCCATCCATCCACCCATCCATTTGTCCATCCATCCATCTATCCATCCATCCATCCATCCATCCATCCATCCATCTATCCATCCATTCTTCCATCTTTCCATCCATCCATCCATCCATCCCTCTATCCATCCATCCATCTACTCATCCATCTGTCTGTCTGTGTGTCTGTCTAACTACCTACCTACCTCAATCTACCATCTACCCACAGCAGCTTCACTGTGGTCATTACCTGCCGTCTATCCAGCTCTGTTAGTCTGTCTATCTCTGTCTGTCATCCACCCATTATCCACTTAACATCAGCTCTGGGAATCCTTAAACTTGTGTCTGATGATAAGCAGTTGTCTAGACGTTTGGCTCCCTGGTTTGAGTGAATCTGTGTGTGACAATAAATGTTTGGATGAACACATGGACAAACACTATTTGCTAAGTGCTGCAGAAAATATGATATATGAGGGTCGCCTGCCCCGAGGGACCTTGTCTACATGACTCTGGGATGTTCCCATCTCTCTGGGAAGGGCTGCCACCTGACAACTCTCCCCAGAGGCCACCTCCCAGGGTGGCAGGAGCAAGGGCCAGTTCCACGTGCATATACCTGCTCCAGGTTACAGAGTGGGGCTTCTGCACCTGCAGGACAGGTCCCTTAGGAAGCCACCTGCTTGGACACCTGCCGAGGCTGCGGTGACAGAGGGCTTGGCAGCAGCATCTCCACTGTGCACGGAGAGAAACGCGCTCCAAGTGCTGAACTACAGAGGAGCGTGGGGGGTTTACCTCCTCAGGGCTCCTGCATTACTGTCACCTGTTCACTGGCAGATTTCTCCGAGCAGCAACCGCACGTCAGACGTGTGTGCAGGATGGCAGCAAAACAACGGGGGAAGAAAGTCTGCAATTCCTGCCATCTGGAACTTCCTCAAACTGATGAGGAAGATGGAAATTGGAATAAAAAATAAATATTGCATACGGAGAAAATAAAAAGAATGTGGTGACAGATAATGACAGAGAGTGTCTTCTAAGCATAGTGCGGAAGAATGCGTGCGCTTGGGAGTAGTCAGACCATAGATGGTTTTGTTTTTTTTTTGAGACAGAGTCTTGTTCTGTTGTCCAGGCCAGAGTGCCGTGGCATCAGCCTTGCTCACAGCAACCTCACACTCCTGGGCTCAAACCATCCTCCTGCCTCAGCCTCCCGAGTAGCTGGGACTACAGGCATACGCCACCATGCCCGGCTAATTTTTTCTATATATATTAGTTGGCCAATTAATTTATTTCTATTTTTAGTAGTAGTTTCTATTTTTGCTCAGGCTGGTTTTGAACTCCTGACCCTGAGCGATCTGCCCGCCTTGGCCTCCCAGAGTGCTAGGATTACAGGTGTGAGCCACCACGCCCGGCCCATAGATGGTTTCTAAAGCACTGAAGTGAGAGCGTCAGTTTGTGTGTGAGGTCTGCCCCTCCAGTCTGCCGGGATCACGGTAAGGATGCCCAGCATCTGGTTGGATCTTCTGGAATTTGAATGGAAACATCAACAACATGGCTCTTTTGAAATTCTAAGGCGTTGACTGCAAGGAGGACTTTGGATATGCACTTATCAGAAGTCACTCTAGGTGCCATCATAAAAGAAGGAAGTGGAGGCAATAAAACATAAACACTGCAGCAGTTGTTTGCACTGAGACCTTTGTTGGCACCTGGTGGAAACATTGTCCGGCCGGGCCTGGGTGTGCTTGTGTTGCTAGGTGTAGACTGTGAACAGCCGTGCCCCAGGGCCCCTGAAAACCTTGACCACGGATGAATTAAAGGAAATTACACAAGCAAGGCAACATGCCTGGCATATTTCCAGAAGGAGAAGTGAAAGGGAATGCACAGCCAGGCTAGACCACAAGCCCATCTCTTGGGAGTGGATCAGCCCCAAACCACTGCAGAAAGATAATCTGTGCGCCACAAACCTAAAAGAAGATATTCTTGAAGACTGTATTTAATTTTTAAAGTTTATAAATGAGAGAGATTTAGAAAAAATAATTCATTGATTGTCTTTGTTTCTATGCTTTAAAATATTTCAGCATTTCAGCGGGTCAGAAAATCCCAACGTTATCCTCACATGAACACTAGCCACACGGGGCCAACAAATTTCAGGTGCACCTGCAGCATTTGCCATCGGATCAACACCGCATTCGCCTGCCTTAGCAACCCAGCGTTAAGGAGTCCCGCCGATTGAAAGGCGCCGTACCTGCTTCCTGCCATACAGGTTGCACCTCCCCGATAGGAAAATCGAAATTTGAAATGCTTCAACCTCCAGAGCTTTTTGAGCACCGACATGATACCACAAGGGGAAAATTCCACACTTGACCTTATGTGGTGGCTCTTGGTCAAAATCCAGCCAAAACAGTGTTTCATGTGCAAAATTATTAAACATATTGGA
The DNA here is from genome assembly GCA_008750895.1 of Mirza zaza. Lineage (NCBI taxonomy): Eukaryota > Metazoa > Chordata > Mammalia > Primates > Cheirogaleidae > Mirza > Mirza zaza. The sequence goes on along the minus strand of VSMD01115342.1, from coordinate 2,524 downwards.
TAAAATATATTGCATAAAAACATAAAACATATTGCATAAAAAACATATTGCATACCTTTTAGGTTGTGTGTATTATACTATAAGGCGTATACGAAACAAATTCATTTTATATTTAGACTTGAGTCCCACCCCTAAGATGTCTCATTATGTATGTGTGAATATTCCAAAATCTGAAAAAAATCCGAAATCCGAAACACTTCCAGTGCCGAGCACTTGGGACAAGGGACATCAACCTGTACAGCTCCATTTCCTAAGGCTGTGGCAAAATCTCCATGGCCTGGTTGCTAAGAGACCGTTTTGGTTTAAAGCCCTGCTTGTGCTGACAGCTTTCAAAGGGTTAAAAGAAAGTGAATCATTGATGGAGGTGGAGCAGGCAGGGGGTCCAAGGGGTCGCCCCTCCGTCACCAAAGACGCATTGTCCCAGGAGTGTCACTTGGCGCCCACCAGGAACTGAAGGAGAAGGAACAGGAGGACGTGGCTCTGTCCTCAGGGAACTCGCAGGTGGCGGTTGTCCGTCCCACCGGCACCTGCACCAGGGCAATCGGACCTGCCGAGGGAGGTGCCGCTCTAGCAGGAGCCAGGCTGGGGCCCTGCTCCGTGTTTAACCCCGTCCTGAAATGCTGTCTCCAGAGGCTTGCAGGAAAATGTGTCAAGGTAATGCACCTGCCGGCCTGGCCCCAGCAGGTCTGAGCGCCAGCCATGCGGAGCAGGGGATAGGCAGCCACGCACTGTGCCCCCTGGCACTGCTCCAGGCACACGGGGTCTGGGGCAACTGGGCACAGGATGCCAGCGGTCAGTAGTGCCCCCGCGTCACCTGGCACCGTGTTAATTGGGGTTTCAAAAAAAAAAAAAAGAAGTGACGGGCTAAGCAATGGTCTGTTTTGCCTGGCTGCATCATCTCAGCAATCTGAAACTGTCTTGAGCGAGAGCTGGCGCAGTGTCGTTCCGCGGCAGGTGGACGCTCCGAGAGCCGCAGGTCGCCCCAGGTGCGGCTTGCCTCCTGCCCTGCGCACCCCCAGCGGACAGCCCACCACGGATGAGGAAGGAGGAAGTCACCCCCGCGCCCCAGAGGTGGAAACTGGCTGAAGAGTTTTCTGATTCTGCGACTCGTTGCCTTCTTTCTCATTTTTTCTTTTTTTCAGTTTCCGCTTTTCATGGAAACACAGCACGCATACAGAAAGCGCACTTAAAGCTTCAGCTTGATGAGCTTCCACAAGGCGGTTCTTCCACGTGATGGGAGCCGGATTAAAACCGGGACGCGGCACCCAAGGCCTCCTCGGCTGCTGTCAGGCTCTGGGCTCTGAAACGCTGACTTCTGAAGAGACTGGTTTGCCTGTCTTTGTGTCCCACACAAATGTTTTCTCATGGCATTTAAAGCGTTTGTTTTTTCTGCCCTTTAACCTGGCCATAAAGCGCATTGAAGGCGATATCTTCCTTTTGCTCAAGAGTGGAGATAAAGACAGTATATTGTCAGGCACATCACGCTGTCACTGGAAATGCCAGAAGGGTCGCTGCAGTGACTCGACCCTAAAGCGCTAGGTGGGAGGACGGGTTAAGGTGGCCAGTGCGACAGTTCCAGCGGATGGGAGATAAGGGAGAGATAGTGGCCCTGTCCCACTGTAATTTATGCAGAACACAGTCGGCCTCTAACAAGACAAGACGGCGCCGGGCACAGGCCCCCAGCACCGGCTCCTGCTAGAGCAGCCCCTCCCTCGGCAGGTCTGCCTGGGCTGGTGGGAGGGACGCCTGCTATCCTCAGCTCCCCTAGGGACTCAGAGCCTGAGCTCATGCAGCTCCTGCCACTGTTTATGCGTATTTAGTAAGGCAGGGACCTCTCCCTGTCCTCCCCAGGCCCTCAGGAATTCCTTCCCCGTTTAGACCCCCCACAGGGAAAGAGTTGCAGACCGAGCAAATAAAATACAGGGGACCAAGTAAATCTGAATTTCCGAAACCCATGAATCATTTTTTCAGTATAATCTAGTATATAGGAGTATAGCAGAGCGGTGCGTAGTATAATGTATCTAGCATAATTTAAGAAATTATTTGTGGTTTATCTGAAATTCAAAGTGAACCCGGCATTGGGTATTTTGTCTGGTGACCCCGTGTAGGGAGCCTGCTCCGGGCTAGGGTCTTGCCTTCGTGCCTGGACAGTCAGCACGGACGTTCTGAGGGACGGTCGGCGCGGACGTCCTGAGGGGCGGTGAGCGCAGATGTTCTGAGGGACAGTCAGCATGGACGTCCTGAGGGACGGTCAGTGCAGATGTTCTGAGGGACAGTCAGCATGGACGTCCTGAGGGACGGTCAGCGCAGATGTTCTGAGGGACAGTCAGCATGGACGTCCTGAGGGACGGTCAGGGCGGACATCCTGAGGGACAGTCAGCATGGACGTCCTGAGGGACGGTCAGCGCAGATGTTCTGAGGGACAGTCAGCATGGACGTCCTGAGGGACGGTCAGGGCGGACATCCTGAGGGACGGTCAGCATGGGCGTCCTGAGGGACGGTCAGCGCAGATGTTCTGAGGGAC
>VSMD01115329.1:0-35113 GCA_008750895.1 Mirza zaza | reverse complement strand
TGGTCGAGAGTTGTCTTGCAATAGGATTGGTCTGTCTCTAGTGACCAATCTCAGCTGCTTAATCACAAGCATCCTCATCATTTCATCCACTTGGTTGCAGTAGACATCTGCTGTAATGGATTGACCAGGTTTCATGAAGCCGTAGTGGTTAATACCAGCGCTGGACCACCAAACAGACACCATTAGCTTTTTTGATGAATATTCAGTTTTGGACTGTGTTTTACACTTCATCTTTATCTAACCATTATGCCTGAATGCTTTCAATTGTCAAAAAGAATCCATTTTTCATCACATTTAACAATATGATGTAGAAATGGTTTAACTTTATGTCCTGACAGCAAAGAAAAGCAAGCTTCGAGACAGTTTCTCTTCCGACTGTTGTTTAATTCATGTGGAACTCGTCTATCCAGCTGCTTTACCTTGCCCATTTGTTTCAAATGGTCCAATATTTTTGGAATAGTAATTTCAAACCTTGCTGCTAATTCACACATAAGTCAAGATGGATTCACTTCCACTACAGCTTTCAGCTCATCATTATCCACGTTGGTCACAGGTCGCCCACGTGCCTCATTTTCAAGATTAAAATCACCAGAATGGGACTTCTCAAACCATCAACTTATTGTGCGTTGATTAGCCACATCCTTCCCAAACACTTTGTTGATATTTTGAGCTATCTGTGCTGCATTGTTTCCATGATGGAACTCATATTCGAAAATAACATGAATTTTTGACTTACCGTGGTTTCACAAAAATTGCTCTTAAAAAATGTGAAAGATAATCATGAGCCAAAAGGTATGTTTAAAAGACTGAGGATGTACCTTTACAATAAAAATAAAACAAAAAGTGTCAAAGTGAAATGTCAGAAATAACCAACTGTCAAACTTAGTACTTAAGGAAATTGGACATTTCCTACTTAATATGTAGGGGAGTGCTTTGCAAGCTGTAAAACACTGTAAGAAGGTATGCTGATGGGATACTCATCTCTGAATTCCTATCGTCGCAGCAGTGAGATCCCAGTCATTCTTCTCTTATACATTAAGCAGGTTTGTTTTATCTTAACACTGACTTTATTTTATACTAAACACTTCAGGGATTTAGTGGAACTTACTAGCTTAATGTTGGTTTGTGTGTATGCATGTTTTCTTTTCACAGTCTCCTATAGTTCTACCATTAGCTCAGACTCTATACCAAAGCTCTCCTTTTTTTAAAAAATTGCTTAAAGGGGGCTGTGGTCTGTGATATACAGAACTAGTATTAGGGCTACTGACTGGTACTTATCCCTCATTTTTTTTACCTTTCATTAAGTATGCTGAATTAGCAGCTCAGACCAAAAAAAATTTATTAAGTATAAGACATGATGGAGAAATGACATGAGAAATACCTGCTGGGTGCAGACCTGTAATCTCGTTACAGATGCTGGGGAGATAAAGATGAGCAAGACTTAGACACTCTCCTGAAGGCGCTCATAGGAGGGAGGGCAGATGCATCCCACGTGTGCGCTGCAGGGAGACAGGTCTTATGGCAGGAATAAGTCCAAGGCATAGTGTTGGCACATGGAGATATGTAATCAGGTGGCCAGGAGTTTTTAGAGAAGCTTTGCAGGGGAGGTGATGTTTAAAGCAAGTTTGAATGGTGACTAGGAATGGGCCCAGAGGGGAAGATAAGATAGTTCAAAAGGGGAAGACCGTTTGTATGAGGCACAGAGATGAGAGAACATTGGCAGGTTTTGGAAACTAAAACTAATGTGTAGGTGCTGAAGGTGGGTAAGTGTGATGGGAGATGTGGCCAGAGATTTGGGACTGCCTTATGCGTAGGTTTGGCAGGTTGTCAGTTGTACCAGTATAACTATGTAACAGTGCCACCTGTCACTTTGAAAAGGGTTCCAGGTTAGACAATAAATTGCATGGTCACACTACTTCTGGGCTAGTAGAAATGATGAGGCGCCAGTGAAGGGTTTTAATAAGAGAGAACAAGACTTGATTTGGTGGCAAGAGGTTCAAGGAAGGGGGAGGGATGTTGAATCATACAAGAAGATGAGGGTATGGAGAGCCATTAGGAGATTATAAAAGTTGTCTAAGGGAAAGATGATCAAGTTTGAGTTAATTGAACTATGTGGGGATGGAGAGGAGGGGACAGCTTTGAGAAATGTCTAGGTAGTAAAATCCACAGGAATTGGCAATCTGTTGGATGGCAGGGATGAAGAAGGAAGAGTTGCAGATGATGCTGGGGGGAGGGGGGTTGTAGAGTCATTTACGAGGGTAGAAACATGGAGAGAAAGATGATGAATTCAACTTTGGGCAATTGTAGTTTGGCATACTTGTGGAAAATACAAGTGGAGATGTCTAGGAGGAATTGGAAGTAAGATTCTGGAATTTGGCAAGATGCCTGGGCCTGAGCTATAGCTCTAGGTGCCAGGTGGAAGACAGGCACGTGGATAAAGGGGCCCAATAAGAAGATTTAGGGAAAAAACCAAGGCTGACCAACAACATAACTGTGGAACACCAACATTTAAGGACTTTGGCTCATAGATTATAATTTGTCAAACCAACCCAAACTATGTTGAAGGTTTATTCATTTTGCTAATATATTTGTTAATATATTACTCATGCAGTAATATTTCAGTGCTTGCTGTATGCCAGAGATTGTGTCACCAGATGATTTATCATCATCAAAATTGGCACCAAAATGTTTAACAGTGAAGTCTGAAGAAAGAATAGAACATAAAAGGCTTTGAAAATTAATGTTTGAATTAGTGGTAACAGTAGTATCTTCAGAGTTTGGTGAAACAGTGTACTGCTGCGTGCAGGCTTGTGCTTAATGCTGGGGTAAGAAGAACAGATGAACGTGTTCAAAACCTACAATGAGGGCTCTTCATTGAATTGAGATGGAGCAAGAAAAACTCTTTGACAATCATCACTTTGTGGAAGTCTCTCAGAGAGCCCAAGGCATTAACATTGTGCACTGGAGCAGAAACCCCTCACCACTGTTCGTCTTGAGAAAGGTGTTATCACTCTTGATCAGATGCAGAATTCCCCTAAGCACTGAGGCAGAAGTAGACAGAATTGAAGTGATTATTTTGAAAAAGCTGTCTAATGTCAATCTTTATTCCATTCTGACTAAGCCCTGGATCTATAGTCTAATCAGACTGAAATTTATTATAGTGATGAAACAGACTTGAATTTTTAATGCAGCCTTTAGATGCTGTCATTGTGGCCATGTCTATGATTGCTATGTTGGACTAGTTTGTACCTAGAAGAGCGGTATGGCAAAAAAAAAAAAAAAAAAAGTTAAAGGAAACTGATAAAAATGCAGTAAACTAAATGTATAACTGCTATAATTGGAAGAGAAACCACGTTATTTCCTCATGTGAAAAAAGTAAAAAAGACATAGCTGTATTGTTATGCTATTAAGAAATATCGTATAAGATTTTAAGATTTGAAGAGAAAGTAGTTTGCAATAAATAAAGTTTGCCTGGACTCAGGGTACCTGAAACTTAAATGGTTGGCCCATAGAGCAAAAGCCAGACACAGTGTGCCTCCTAATGGAAGCAGACCACACTGTTGTTGTCTTGCCAAAAAATTGAGGTCGTCTTACTAAAAAATCAAGCATGAGTCCAGTTAGGCTTTCAGATCCAACCACTAATTTAGAGGAAATAAGGGGTTAGGGGACATTTTAAATGACACCATGGGATGTAACCAGCAAAATCCAAACTGTAGAAAAATGTTATAGGAAAAGAAATTTGGTTTCTTCCATGACAAATTGGAAAAAAAAAAAAAAAGAGAAGAGAACCAAAATAACCAGAGAGACACATTAATCAGTTGCCATATATGGACCATGTTTTATCTCAATTCAAACACAAATTATAAAAGAAACAACTCAGGAGATAAGTGAAGAAATGGAAATAATAGTGGTTGGATATGTGATGACATTAAGGAATTGTTGATGTTATTTAGATATGATTATGGTATTGTGGTTTGAAACAAACAGGGCATCCATTAGAAATACATTTTGTAATGATACTGATGAAATGATATGATATCTGGGATTTCCTTCAGAATAATCCAGAGGTGAGCAGAGGGGATGGTATACAGGTGAAACCAGATTAGCCATCTCTTGATTGTTGAAGCTGGGTGATGATTACTTGTTGCATGTGGTTTTATTATACCATTCTGTCTACCTTTGCATGTGTTTGAAATTTTCCTTAATAAAAAGTTAAAAGGTAAGATGACAGATTTTAAGCATATTTCTTAAAAACCAAATGGGAGTGGCCTCTATGACATTAAAATGATGCTTGAACTTTTAACATGGTTCCTCTTCTCATTTATAATTAAAACTCTTTTTTTTAAATGTGTATGTTTTATCCTTATTCCTTAATTTTTATGTATTATGAAAAGGTAAGTTTAAAATCTTAAATGACTGAAGTACAGTGCTTCCAAAAGATAATTTAAAGTGCTAAATAAATACTAAGCTATGAGTCAAAAACTGCAGGTAGGAAGAAGTGAGTAAGATAATTCCTTTCCTTCCCTCATCAAGTCCTCACTCATAATGAATGACAAGTAGATAATCTCCTACTACAATTATATAACAGTTTTTGCATTTGCAAAGCTTATTTCAAGATAGTTTCCTAAAATAATAAAGTAAATCAGAAGAATTGATGGTACAGGTATCTTTATAAAGATACTAAGACAAAGGTTCTGAATGCAGTTTCTTCCCTAGAGTTCCCAAAGCAAACTTGAAGCTATTCTATTCTATACTAGTTTGAGGTGGGGCTGGGGATGGGGGAGGGAACCAACTTCTTAAAAAATAAATAAAAACAAAACCCCTTGACAAAGCACTTGTTATCTATGGATTTGAAGCTCGTTTAGACAAGAGACCTTTTGCTAAAACCTTGAATTGCTCCCTTCTTTTAGAACCTTATTGCATATGTTACTTGGAAAGGATACAGTTTCTCCCGGGGAGGATATGGAAAGGCACTTGAATTTTGACATCTGCTTATTCTCTCTACTGAGGCAGCACAATGGTGTAGAGTAAGATACAGATCTTTTTCTTTTTGTACCATTGCCTCAGTTTTTAGCTCAAACTTCCTGTGTCAAGCCCACTGGTTTACAAATAATTATGTTCTTGGCTAAATCATCGTGGCCACACGGACCAACAAAGCAGATGAAGCGTGTGTTAATGCTTTGAAGCTGCAACCCACAGTTTCCCACTGTATCTAACACCTCTCATGCATGTCATTTTTAAAGGGAAAAAGTTACCTCTGCTGGTAGTTGACTTATAGCGTTCCTTTCTCATGTTTCAAGCCCAGTGACAACTTGTTCAGTTTTTTAAATTTAGCTTTTAAATTATTCTTTTGGTATATTAGCCTGAGGAATGAGTGACCACTTAGTTTTTTATTTGTTTGTTTGTTTGTTTTTGCTGGTCCAAGCAGTTCTTGTGGCTACCATTGGAAATGACTACCAGGTTGAAGACGGGGTAGGAGAGAAAGAAAGAAGAATTAAAGGGATGGGAAAAGGAGAGGAACTGGAAAAGGAAGAAATGGTATTTTTAAAGGATTGAGACTAATTGTCCCTTATCATTGTTTCTTGCTCCTCTTCTCCATATCCAGCTCATTTATTAAACACCCTCTGATGACCAGACACTCTGCTATGCTTGTAATTTAGCAAGTAGCAGCAACAGCAGCCCTTGTTGTTGTTTCTTTCTGGTAGTAGAATGGCCCCTTACCTAGTAATAGAGTACCTCTGTGTGTTTATGCCATAATGTATGGGAATACATTATTTTGCTTCAAACTTCTGAGGGTGATGTAATTTTCAATATGCAAATTGTGAATCAGTCTTAGAGATTTGTTATAATCTCTCTTGGATAGAAAGTGACAGAGCCCAGACCCAAGGTCCAAGATCTTTCTATGGCATCCAATTATCTGGGGAGGCATTTTAGTGTTTTCTCTTTATTATTCCACCTTGGAGGAAAATTGTCCTCTGGGTAATATAATCATTCCCTCCCTAGAGACTTATCTTCTTTTGTAATAATGTCTTTTTGCAAGGTTTCCCTTGGGTTCTTCCTCTTAAACCTGAAGGTTTACATTCACCTGGGAAAGGTGAAACTTTTTCAGACATCACACACAGGTCAGAGAGTGATGGACAAATGGAGTTTAAGATTTGCTGAAGTTTTACTGCTATCAGTAGCTTCTCTTAAAGTAGATCTTAAGCTAGAACTAAAAAGATAAAAATAAAATCAACAAGATCAGATTAGGGTGATAACTATATTTGCCTAGTGATACCTCTGTTATCATTGACTTCACCCTACCTGCTTCTCGTACTTTCACTGACTATTGATGGGAGAAAAAAAAAACTAAGTGATTTTTTTTTGTCAAGAATTTTTAAATTGGTTCTCAGAGTGTGATACTGCAGACTTCTGAGAGTTCCAGAGACGTTTTCAAGAGATCTGCAGTTTAAAACATTTGCTTATAACATTGAGATGTTATTTGCTTTTTTTACTGTTTTCACATTTGCCCCAATGGTGCAAAAAAAAAAAAAAAATGGTGGGTAAAACTGTGGTACCAGACTATACAGTCATCGTTGTATTCTTCGTAGCCATACAATTGCAGGAAAAAGTTGAAGTTTCACTGAAGAATGTCTTTGATGAAGCAGTAAGTATTATTGATGTTATTAAATCTCAACCCTCGACCGTACATCTTTGTAATATTCCGTGTGACAAAATGAGAAGTATGCATGCGTAAAGCACTGCTGCTACATACTGAAATACTATCATGTCTCAAGGTAAAGCACTTATGTGATTGGGTTATTAGCTGAGCTAGCCACTTTATGCATGGAACACCATTTTTTACTTTGAAAGAATGACAAACCATAGTTTTGGAATTTGCAAATTTGTGAGATATTTTCCTAAAAATGAATGAATTGAGCCTTTTACTTCAAGGAAAACAGCTGCAAGTATTTGGTACCAATGATGAAATTAGAGCCTTTAAACCATAATTGGAATTTTGGAAAGTTTATATTCCTCATTGTGAGCTTGACAGCTTCTCAATACTTAGTCTTTTCTCATGAGTTTATTGTTGGTATTAACAATTGAGGTGTTTAAAACATTGTAGAATGAGATTTATTAGTGTTTGGAAGATCTGCATGACTCAGTGAATATATATTTTCAAAATGGCCAATACAAGATGATGTAACACCATGTATATGGGTCAAGGATCTATTGAGAGCATAGGATAGACTAATGGATCTTTATGTAGAAGTATTAAAAGTTTATTGATAAACTTTTATGTACCCTACACCCCTTGCAACCAACTTTTAAGAAACTACCACTTAGTAAGTTTTGATATAGTATCAAAGAATATTCACAATTATCTGAAAAAGCTATTAAAATACTTTTTTAAAAAACTACTTTCTGTGTGAGGCTGAACTCTACTCATGTACTTCAACTAGAAGAGCATTGCAACAGATTGAATACAAAAAGCAGATTTAAGAATCTAGCTGTCTTCTTTTAAGTCAGACATTAAAGACATTTGCAAATTGTAAAACAATGATATTCTTCTCCTTTGTTTGGGTTTTGGACAATATAGTTATCGTTCATAAAAATGTTTATGTTAACATGCAATGAATTTGTTATTTAAATGAATGAATGAATATTTTCAAATGTCTCCATTTAAATTTCTAATTTGGGAAGTATTTATAGCATCCATATAAACCAAGATTCTTTGAGTCCTAATAATTTTTGAGACTATAAAGGGGTCCTGGGACCAAAAAATTTTATAATTTCTGGGTGAATTTTTCCCTTTTTTCCCCCCAAAGCTAAGCACTTTAAATTTTAGTGACCACAAGGAGAAGGAACTGACATATAGTTTTGTGTTATATTGGGGACTGATGATAGGTGACAATCAGGCACTATAAATGACAGAATTCGGTCATTTTTTGACACTGTAATTATTTTTCTAATTATTTTACTGTGCTTGTGTACTTTTTTGCCAGTTTTTGTTATAAGCCTGTTCTCACAAAAATAAGGTCAGGAAGTGACACCAAAACAACCCAGAAGCCTATGGTGGTTTCTAACTTTCGAGTTGCCTGTTACAGGGTAGCTTCATGCTAAACCTTTGCTTGATTCAAGCAGAATAATGATACTTCTGAGCAAGTGGTCAGTGCTACAAGCACTAAAAGCTGAACCTCAAGCCACTTAAAGATCTATGGATGGAAGCATCTGGAGACTCACTTCTGTGGAACTCGCATATGGACTAGCATGCTGCTTTTGTAATCATGGTTCTTACAAAACACAGTCTGACTAGTTTCTTAATTTTTCTCAAGCTTCATTTTTTTTCCCCCATTATACTGATGCAGTATTCTCTCAGTGGAACCAAGATTTGGGTAAACAGAAATGATTTAATTTTTCTTAAATTTCAGAATATTACAGAGTACAAATGTTTTGGTCACATGGATTGTTTTTGTACTGCTTGAGTCAAAGTTATAAGTGTGCCCATCGCCCAGATAGTGTACATTGTACCTGTTAGGTATGATTTCACCCATCCCCTCCTCCCCCTCCCACCTGCATGATTTCCATTGTGTTTTACTTCCATGTGTACACGTGAGTGCTGATGAGTTAGTTCCAATTTAACAGTGAGTATATGTGGTGTTTGTTTTTCCATTCCTGATTTCATTTTTGATAGGAAAATTAATTGCCCTAATGTTAATTTCCATTATACTTCAGTTTTATTTCTAGCAACCCTTTATCTTTCTGCTCTTTTTATTTAAAGTGAACAAGACAGCAGAGTTTCTGTTTTCCAGAGCACTGATACTGATAAACCTTTTCTTAAAGTTTCCCCAGTAGCACCCCATGTCAGTGGACAGGTAGGAAGTAGGAGACCTGTTTCTTCCCTCCTTTCCCCCAAAACTTCAGCATCATTATCTCATCCTGGAGTCTGAGATTTCTGTTTCAGGTCTCAAATCAGCGCTAGTGCTGCATGAAGTTGAGGGTAGGGGGTCGATAGTGGCCTAGGGTTGCAGACACATTCTTTACGTATGTCAGGGATTGCCTTAGATTTTTTAAATGGCAACCTTGTTATCACATTGTTTTGGAGAAAATTAGCTGCACCCTCTATGAATTTACATTTGGTTACAAAATATACACTGGGTTGAGCAATACTTCTAAATTACCGCCACTTAGAACCAGTGAATCAAGAGATCCATCCATCCATCCAGAGTATTTATGTATGAAATTATGTAATGGATGTATATATTCACACATATGTGTATGCATGACTCACTAATGACGCTTGTTTATCCTCACCAGAATTCAAAATTTGCTCTGTGTGTGGAGATACCAACAATTAGACAAGTTAATATTACATGACAGGTGGTGCATGCTATGGAAAAAATAAGGCATAGTAAGGGGACAGAGATGGGGCTTTTGTGTATGCTGGTCTGTTCAAATCAGGTGGTCAGGGCAGGCCCCTCTCATGAGGTGCCATTTGAACCAGAGGTCTGAAGAAAGGGAGGGAGTGGATCTCGATGCTGTCTGTGGCGAGAGGGAAGAGTAAGTACAAAGACCCTGAAGGAGGGCTGAGGCAGTCAGTAACTAGGAGAGGAATGTGCCTGGGTTGGCACAAGGTTGGCACCCTGCTAATGTCACTTTCCTATTCAAGAACATGCTTTTGTCACTTAAGTGACATTCACTTATGTTTGGTACTGGCTTGCCATTTGGCTGATTGAAAATATCTTTTCCCCTTTGGCTAGGGGCTTGTAGAGCACAACATGGCATCTATTTATAATGACTTGATATACTTTGCTACAGCAAAAACTATTCTGGGTTCATCATGAAGACTTTCTCCAATTGTGTGCCTTCCATCATGGTTTGTTACCATTCCAAGCTAAAGTAGGAGCCACTGCTCAGCTTAATAAGCATTAAAAATTCAAATTGACTGTCTGGAGATGCATAACAAGTCTATGCGCTGCTAAACATAATTAGCTGTAATTCAATTCTCGTTATGCGTTATTTAGAAATTACTCTTATTTGTGCACCTCACCCATCTAAAGCACAGGAAATTTAGGTTCAACTGGAGTCTTCTGTTGCGAACTATCATTTGTTGTGCAATTTTAATAAATGTTAGTGATACATCTCTGCTAAACATCTGGTGCTCAGTCTGAGTACATTGTAGGAATTTAGTATATCCCTTCCAGAGGGTTAATTCTTGTTGAATTTTGATACTTGTTTCATGTAAATGCGGATGCTTCCATTATCTGGGTCCTTAGATTTGGGATTTACCGAGTACTGAGAATAGGGGCTTCTAAAAACATGAAAAGGAAACGGAGGATCTGCTCTAGAGCAACGGAATCACTTGAGAACATTGAAAAATTAGAGATTCTCAGGACGCAGGCAGAATCAGAATCTCTGGGGAAGAGACCAAGGAAACAGGTTCCTGATAAACATCTTGGCTGATTCTAATGGTTGGCCAAGTTTGGACGCTCTCGCTGTATCCGAAACTACACTTAATTTGTGATTAAGGTAAAGTTTTGGGGATTGGGAAGTTTGCTAGTTGAAAAAACACAAAGGGGGAAAATATATAGGGGAGTGTATTGCTTTGGTGTAGTCCTAAAAAACGTGTAGGGGAATGTGTATTGCTTGGTGTGGTCTTTACAGTTGGTAAAATTCCCAATGTATTCTTTGAAGAACCTTAAAAAATGCCGTGACAAGGGTCAGGTTACAGTTTTTGTGTTCCTAGTGGGAAAAAGTGAGATTCAGGGGCTAAGGGCCTTGCTAATGTCTGTGAACACTCAGTGCTAATGTGGAGACCCAGTTTGGAAGCGATAAAATCAGGATGGGAATGTTGGCTTTGCTGCCTATCGGCTGTTAGACTGGAGACAAGTTACAGGCATTTCCCTGTTCTGAGGGTAACTGGGACCAGGAAAAGTCAATTTAAAGTGATTCTAGGCAAAAGATTTGCTTTGGACTTAAGTCCAAATACCATTCTGAAGGAGGGACTCTGTTTTTAAAAGCCATGACAAAAATTGTGCAAGTGAATTTCTTTCATCTTTATCGGTTTTGAGGTTACAATGGCACTTGTGTGCTAATTCTTAGAACCAAGGATGGATCACGTAACTCAGTGTGTATTGTTCTGGCTGATTTGAAAGTGTGATAACATCTCCCACTTCACGCTGACTTTCTCTGCACAGTCCAGAGGGTTATTTTTGCAAAAATATTTGAAGTCATCGTCAATTTTTCCAACAGCCAGGTATGGCTTCATTAGTGTTGATCCTTCTCTTCGTTGGTGGCGGACCCCACGGCCGGTATTTACCTTGTCAGGCCTTGGCTGTGATTGGAGCAGCGTACCAGTCAATTGCATGTCTGCCTGTAGTGACTACAGTATCTCACTTTTTGATCTGGAGTTCATTTTTATTGTGTAGGTTGTATTGTGAGATGTATCTGATACTCAGGGTGAACAAAGTCATTTTTGTAGTAGGCAGGGATAGGGTAGCTTTAAGCAGGGAGGGATATTAAGGGACTGCTTTGAAAGTGATCATCAGGGATTATTCTCATGCCCTCAACATTTAGTTTACCATCTAAACCTCACTTGTTTTTTTAAAGATAGCGTCTCACTCTGTCATCCAGGGCTGGAGTGCAGTGGCATCATCATAGCTCACTGCAACCTCAAACTCCTAGGCTCAAGGGATCCTCCTGCCTCAGCCTCCTGAGTAGCTGGGACTACAGGTATGCACCCCCATACCCGGCTGTTTTTTCTATTTTTCTGTAAACATGCTGGTCTGGAACTCTTAGCCTGAAGTGATCCTCCTGCCTCAGCCTCCCAAAGTGTGAATAAGTGCTTATAAGTGTGAACCACCGTGCCTGGCCTAAATCTCACTATTATAGGGATTTTAGTAATGAATACCCAGATGATGAGATCAGGTGTCTCTGTAAAATGAACAATGTATTTATTATGAAAGGTATAATAACTCTTACTAGGTCCAGGTACCATTCTGAAGTATGCACTGCATGTCTAGGTACCACGATCTTATCTAATGGTGACTTAGGATCCACCTGGGCTCAGGAGCACTTCACAGTCCTTGGAGGGGTTCTTTCTAAAGAAAGGGGTTCTTTCTCTGGAACTGATTTTGTTAAACACATTCATAAATAACAATTCAGTAGTACTCCAGCCTCTCCTCAGTGGGGCATACTGAGCCAGGGTGTGGAAGAAACAGCTTCAGGGTCCCGCTCAAGCAGGTCTTTGACCTGTCACATCTTTTCTGCTCATCTTCCTCATCTTTTCCACTTCCTCATTTGAGACCTAATCCCTACATTCTTGGTCTTTGCCTCGGAATGCTTGAAGGTCACTCTTAAGGACTGCGTTTACGGGGCCTTCTGTCTGCTGTTCGGGAATGCTGACTGTGTGCTAGCTGTGTCAGCTTGACCCTATGTCTCCCTCTAATCAGGGGGCTGAAATCGGCCCACAGACCCGTTTTGTTTTGTATGTGGCCTAGTCCGATGCTTTTGAAGTTTTCCAACTTGAAGTCTTCAGACAGGGCTGGGTTCTCCAGTGCTCCGCATCCCCCGCGGTCTGGGTTTCCTCTGACTTCACACCTCCATGCCTGCATTTCTGGCCTTAGTTTCAAATCCTGAATCTGAGCATTTGTTCCAGGAGTTTACTGGGCGGTGTGCAGTGGCTGTGGGGGCACTTTTAAACATCTTTTAGTGGGAAAGAATCGTGTCTTTCCTGGAGTCCAAACTGAAAATACCTTCCCTTCCCCGAATCCTGTGCAGGCTTCTCTCCCGCGCCACATGGCATGACGTCCTACTCAGCCACACTCCCGCCTTGTGTTTGGGGTGGCACAGAGTCTCACTCTTCTGGGGGAGCTTTGGGGGAAGCGTGGGGAGAGAAATCCCTGTTCATTTGTTTATTTGTTTGAATCAGAAAATAAGCTTCCAGATGATAAATCTATTTTTAGTGATGTCAAAGCTTCCCGAATGCTCCAAGGAGTTAATTTCTGGTGTCAGTGTTTTAGTTTTTCCTTAACAGGACCTCACGGTCAGAATCCGCTGGGAATTTTTTGGGATCTCTTGCTGTGCTGGAGTTGGGGGGGTCGTGGTTGGGAAGGCCTTCAGCATTAGAGCAGATGGACCCAGTTCTGCTGCCTGTACTTACTAGCCGAGTGACCTTGAGCAGTGGTTGCCTTATGTGTAAAATCCGGGGCTAATGATGTCCAGCCCAGGATTGCTGTGAAGGTCACATGAGACTGTGCACACAGCACCACGGCCACACACAAAGTGCTGTGTTGGGGGCTGATGCAGATGATGTACCCACCCACTTGGGAAGGAAGTCTGAACCCCATTTATTTCCATGTACTTGGTGGTGAATCATCTCAAAGACACTGGCAAAAGTATGATCACACAGGCCCCCTTTCTCAGCCCTGGTTTCAAATCCTAGACAGCAAGCGAACGTCACAGGATATGTGCCATATTCTAGGAGGGTGTAATGTACATGCTGGTCTGTGTTTCTAGGTGCTTTTTTGGTAGGAGCTACCGTCAGGGGAGCTGAGGGTAGGAGAGTATTCCAGAGTGGGGTGGGGGAGGTACTGGAAGGACTCATTCTTGTGAGAAGAGCTCTCATTGCTTTGCCAGTTTCCTGCTTTCTGGGCCACAGGGAACGTATGTTGCCCCTATTTCTAAATCTGCTCACCACAGCCAGCGTCACGCCTTTCCCCAGGTCACTGCTTGAGGCTCCAGCTAATTGCCGCTGCTTGTACCGCATCTCCTGGTGAGGACTAATCGTGCCATGGGGTGGTGGGGCGTGTGTTGGTAGGGAAGCAGAACAGGATTAGGGGTCCTACTTCCCTGGCTAGCATGACCCGGGGAGCCACGGGGAATTGCTTTTTGGAGCCTCTTTGAAAACTAAGCTCTCATGCTGGCTGGTTCTTCTAGCACATGTAGAGAAATGCAGTGAGTACCTTCTCCCTATAGCTCAGTTAAGAGAAAGGACTTAATGTTTACAAGACATTTCTAGGTCTAGGTCTCAGGAAGAAGGTATGTTTTAAAAGCAGATTGTATATACACCTTGATATCAATTTCTCATCTGTAAAGGTTTGAATGTTAAGTGCCAAGGCCAACATTGTACATTGTCAGGAAGCATTGATCCCTGCCCCTACCTTTTCCTCCTGCACTAGAATCTTTTTAGATTCGGTCCTCAGCCTGCTGACCTGGTCATGTGCTGCCTGTCAACTTGGAGTGGTTATGATTGTTTACTTTGTTATCTGTTCACAAATCCATGGAGTTGGTTCACTCCATGTGGATATCTTTATAGCCTTTAGTCTTTTCCCAAATATTTACCTTTGTTTATTAAATTAGTTTCTCATGTGTACGTTAAAGTGTATGTTGACTTTTGTGGTTTTAATTTTATGGGCTCGGTTGTCCTTGAATTACCAGACCTTTCTTGAGTCTGTAAGCAGGTTTCGTTTGCTTGCTGGCTTGTTTTATTTAGGGCTTACCTGCTACCCAGTTTCTTCTTAAATTAAAGATGGTGCTATGTCAAGTGAAAATCCATTTTAAATTGAGTACTTGATTATTAATTAAAGTCTCTCTTCTGTATTTTGGAGGGAAAATTATCATTTTGTTGTACGTGAAGGGGGAACATAATGTCGACAAACAATGATTAACTTTTCAGTGGATTTGGGTTAATCTCTTACTCTGCTCCGTGCTGCCTGCCTGCAGGGTAATAGAAATCCAGGGGGCTGATGCTGGGCTCAGCTGCTTCTGGGGAGTCTGACAAGTTTCATCCTGTTAAAGGCTTTTTCCATTTAGGAATTCTGGGTACATCTGCCTGTGACGGTGAAGGGACTCTAACTCCACGTGTTTGCTTCTTGCTTCTAATACCATTTGTGGCCTGCGGAGTGTGACAGAAGAGATTGGTGTGGCTAAATTACTCCTTCTGCAGTCCCCACCATGTTCTTGTGTTCTTGGATGTTTTCATTTCCCCTCTTCCCAGAGCTTCCCTTGGTCACTGCAAAGATAAAGTCACCTGTGGGCAATGTGCCTGACTTTTTGCCTGGCTATGGTAGGTATAGATAAACACAGCTATCAGGGCCAGCTCCCTTGGGTGGTCACACTTCTTCCTATTCTGGTCACCTTGTACTTGTGACACTGACCAGTGTGCCTGGCTAATTCCAAACCACATGAACTGCTATCTCCCCTGGGCTCATGAAGCCTGTCGGAAAGAGCTGTGTCCAGATGTATTTCGGAGATGAGAGTGATTGCAAAGGTACAGGGACTATAAGATATCATGGGTACCATCTTGTCCTTAGCTCTTCAGTCATTTGGATGTCAGGACTTCCAAGCCTGAGTATCCAGTAGGCCTCTGGAGAAAGTGCATCAGAACTGAGCAAGGACCCAGCCCCAGTTAATTCCAAGAGACAGTCACTGTGCAACAGAGGGTGCCTTCGCTGTGCAGAGCCTTGGGCTACCTCAGAGGCAACCACCTTCCTCCAGATTTGGCATGACCAGACTTTACATATCTCTTTGGCCCATGTATCAGTCCCTTGTTGTTTTGCATGGCCAAGATAGTAGTGGTGTCAATGGATGCATATGGCCTAGAGTAAGTCTTCACAAAAAACAGTGGACAGGGCAGTTAATACTTCAGGCCCCTTTTCTATTCAGCTACACATGTGTTTATCAGGCCTTTAAGCTGGTGGGATTTCCTCAGCTTAAAACCTATGGCGGGACTTCACTTTTGGCCAAGATGCCATAATAAGGATTGGATTTACTCTCCCACCTGAAAAATATGGGCAAAATTAATGAAACACTGATTTGTAAGACACTGGACATCAGACAACAAAGGCCAGTGATTCCTGAGAGATGGGAAACAAATGAGGTAAGAGCTATGGGTCATTTGAAACTGCCTTGGGATAATTTCTAAGTCACAGAACAAGAAAGGAAACAGGTGGAGCTCAGTAGCCTCCTTGAGTTGAGGAGATGGACCTGAGTCTCCAGGGACACTAAGGCCAGTAGAGATCACAGGAGAGAGTACCAGAGAGAAGATAGCTGCACAGGGAGATGACACTGGAGATTTGCAAAATTGTCCCCCTTGAGTATGCAACCAAGTACTGGTCAGTATAAACAAACTACCTTAGGCTGGGGAAAGAGCCATTCAAAAGGATCAGAGATAAATATGTGTCTAGTGCTCACACAGGGCTAGGAACAATGTCTGGAAAACTTTAAGAGTCATGGAGCTGTGGGAAGAGTAGAGTACATAGAAGGGTCTTGCATCCCTAGTGGGAAGTAACTAGCCCAGGCTGAGCACTGCTGTAGCTCAACAAATCCGAAAAGCAAGTTCTGATAGAATTGAATTATTTCTAAGAAACTTAACTGTGTCCTAGATCAAAGCTGAAGAATATTTATCACAATACAAAACTATCTAGCACTCAATAGGCAAAATTAACGATGTCTGGCATCTAACCAAAAATCATCAGGCATGCAAAGAAGCAAGAAAATATGGCCCATAATGGGAGTGAATCAATCAATTGAAACTGACCCAGAACCAACACTGAAGTTAGAACTAGCAGATAAGGATATTAAAACGGTTCTGATAACAGTATTCCACATGTTCAAAAAGTTAAGTACAAACATGGAAGATTGAAAAAAAAAAAAAGAGCCAAATTAGATCTCAAACATGGGATACTTTTTAATGACTCAGTTCTTATGTTACTTCCATCAACAAAATCCATGTGACCCAAACATGGCTCCTATTAATTTATCTGATTGATAAGTCCCTTCTGGTCCACTCAGTGCTCTCTCTAGCCCACGCTGTGGGTCACCACTGCAGTGCTAGCTCAGCGATGCCCAGTGATTCATCTGACCCTCTAATCTTCATGCTGGTGCCTCACCTGAGCAGTCATCCTGCAGTGCTGCTCCTGGGACAAAGAGGCTGTAGGACCCGTCGTGTATACATTCTTGGTGGTAACCAGATACCCCGCAAAAACTGAAATGCGCTGCTCGTGTTGGTTTCTCAGTAATACCTAAACTTTTACATCTGGAGGCCCTCCCTTTATTTTCTACCTACTTTCTGATTCTATTGCTTTCCTGAGAAAATCTTGCAATGCCTTCCGTCTCCGTGCACCCACTGTCCCTCTGCATGGCCATCTCTTTGCTTCCTTTCTGCCAGTTGCCAGGGAAGCCTCTCTTCTCACAGAAGCAACACCTCTTCCTGGGCAGATCTGGCCTCTCTGGCCTCTGAACACATTCTTGCCTGTTCATTTATGTGGTTGGACCACACTTGCTTCAGTCCTTTGCTCTTTTGGTTGCTTCTCCTGTGGGTGGTAATTTAGAAGGAAAAAACATTCTTCACCTGATCCTGGTATCCTGCTTCCCTGCACTTTACAGTCAACTGTCTTGATATATGTTCTTATCTGCTTCTCACCACCCACTTTCTCCTTAGCCTCTGCTCTTCTGTTGCCCAGACACCTCCTAATTACAAGACGTTGCTCTCCTTTCTCAGTAGTCTTTTGCTGTGACCTTGCTGCTGCTTTTAGCCCTGTTTCCTGTTCTTCCTTTAAAAGCCTCAAGTGGCCACTGTAGCAATCTTTATTCTGAAGCGGTGGTCCTAAACGCCCCAGCTCCCTTTCCTGTTCCCTTCAGTGACAACTCAACCTTCATCATTCTCTTTAAGACCCCCATCTATCCCGTGTCTTCAATCTGAGCAGGTGGCTTTGCTTCCTGCTTGATCAAGAAAATGGCATCGGGTTGCCTTCCCTCAACTCTATCCTGCTCCTGACTTTACCCACATCCCCCATCCTCAGTCCTTACTCTCTGTCCCAGAGGATAGCTGCCTTGCTTTTGCTAAAGACCTGTGCTTCTTCTAGAACTTCACTTCCTTTTCTTTAACTTCTCCATTTCCTTCTCTCTTGCTTTCTTCCTCCATTCTGTAAACACAGCCAAGCTTCCTTATCCCAAAAACCTTTCCAGCACCCTTTGGGTACTTTCTAATCTTGTTCCTCCTTTTCATCCAGGTGTCTTGTGAGCATAGCCTGCACACTCTCTCTACTTCTTCACCCCGTTTTTTCCTGCAGCCGCTACTCAGGCTCACTGTCTTCCCTCACCGCCATTCTGCTCGAGTAACTCTTAAAAAGGTCACCAAGGGCACGTGCATTGTGAAATCCAGGAAGCAGTTTTGCATGCCCATCTTACTGGACGTCTCTGTTGCGTTTGGCAGTGCTCATCACTCTGTCCATCTCGCAGCTCTGCACTGGTGACTTCCCCAGCTCTGAAGTCTGCCAGTCATCCTTGTCCCTCCCCGACTCTTCCTTCTTTCTTTGGGCTTCTCTACCTCCCCCTGCAGTTCATATTCTCTAGGGATCCGTCTTCAACCCACTGCTTTCCCCACTTACATCTCTGGTGGTCTGTTTCAGTCTGGGATTTCACTCTGCCTGCGGCTCTGCACCTCTCTGTCCACATCCCAGATCTCTCCCCTGAGTTCCAGCTTCCTGCGTCTAGTCACATGCCGGGCGCTCCCAACGGGTGTTCATTCATTATTTCCATTAACCAACGTGCCTCTCTGTCCCCAGGCTCTGTCGGGTGTGATGATGAAAGCATCCCCCTCCATGAGGCGCTGTACTGTTCTGACTCTGTCTCTCCTGCCTCTGTCTCTCGCCTGTTCCTCCTTCTGCATCTTACAAGTGAGTGCAGCCTCATTGGACCTTCCAGCTTCAGGGAGACCCTCAGTGGTTACCTTCAGCCCCGGTTTTTCCTGAGCGCCCTGGTTCCATGCTATCTTTCAGACACTTCAGACTCAGGTGCCGGCTGGTCATCATTTTCCTCCCATAGCAACTCCTCCTTCTCACTCCAGCCTTGTCATTGCTTTCTTCTGAACACCAAGCATGGTGAACTCACATGTCTTCCCTACCTATGCGTTTTGTCTTTTTCAACCAAATTAAAAGCAGTTTGAAGTTAGTGTTCTGTGTGGATGTCTGTGCCACTTCTCCCTAACACGGTGATATGTGACGGTATAAGGTGAAGCAAAGAGAATAGGTGGTTCCTCGCTGATTCCCGTTTTAGCAAGCAGCTCCGAGGCCCCGCCCCCTTTGACTTAAATGGTCACTTCAGAGATGGTATTTTTGGAAGAGGTTTCATCCAGACTTCCATTTCCAGCTTGAAGGAGAGCTAAGGAAGAAGTTAGCCACTGAAGGATGAGAATATGTAATCAGTTTAATGAGGACTCTCACTAGGGATGTTCACAGGAATGTTTAAATAACATCTACTTTACACCATGTGGGATCTTCCCTTCCCTTTCGATAGTGGGTCTGTTAACATTATATCAGGCTGGCTCCATAACTTTCCTGTCGCCTTCAGTTTTTAAAAAAATATTATTTTTAATTGTGATAAAATGCACATAATATAAAAATTTATCATCTTAACTATTTATATCGTTTAGTTGTATAAAGTACGCTTGTATTGTTATACAGCCATCTCCAGCATTCTTTCATACTGAAAAACTGAACTCTGCACCCATTTAATGCTAACCCCTCTCATTCCCTCTCCCTCCAGCACCTGGCAACAACCATTCTACTTTGAGCCTGCATGGATCTGACTACTCTAAGTACCTCCTGTAAATGGAACAAATGGTACTTGTGCTTTTGTGCTTGGCTTATTTAACTCAGCATAATGTCTTCAAGGTTCATCTATGCTGTAGCATGTGTCAGAATTTCCTTCCTTTTTAAGGCTGAATAGTATTCCATTGTCCATGCAGATCACATTTTGTTTATTTTTTCTTCTATCAATAGATGCTTGGGTTACTCACCTTCACTTTGAAAACAATCTCATGAGTGATTCTCTTAGAGCCTCCCTCCTTGGCGTAGGATCGGGGAGAGAATAGTCTGTCACCCAGAACACTGCACCCCCTCTGAGACCGACACCCCCTTCCTTTCTCGGACTCATTCTGACTTTGAGGACGTGTTCAGAGTGATGGTGGTGGATGGGCGTTAGTGGTCCTATCTGCAGGAAGCGCTGGTGGGAGGGGGCTCTCAGAACTTAGATTGTAGGGTACTTAGTACCTTTTGTCCTCAGCTGAAATTTCAAGACAACAGGAAAATTCCCACCCAACATCCTGTTACACTTAAAAAATCAAACAGGATCTAGTTCTAGATCACATTTATAAGAGCTGAACACAGAGGCCCTGAAATTCTGTTGTCTTCTCCTCTTCTCTTTTTTTTTTAGCACCCATCATTCTTGAAAAGGAGGGCTGGGGTCCAGTATAGGGTGGGATTTTCAAGCCCCTGTGTTACTCATTGAATGTGACTTCATCCTCTTCAGAGGCGAGACAGCCCCTGAGGGGTAGACTTCTTTGAAAGGGCTTCCTTCCGCTTGTCTGGACTCCAGATTGCTTTACCGAATAGAACCCATATTAATTTCCCCCTTTGGGAGCGGTCTCTCCTGATCTCTCATCAGTTTAACTGCAAGTGCCTTATTTCTAGGGCTGTTAGGACAGCACAGCAGAGGAAACTTTAAATGGGTCGGTTTAGTAGTTTCTAACCCTTTCGATTATGAAGACAGTTACTGAATTTCCCAGGGCCTCACATAAATGTACTTTGTGTTTCTTTTGACTAATAATATACTTAATGATTAAATTCAGTAAAGCATTTAGTTGGACTTTTTCTAATTTGCAAAAGTGTGACAACACTAGTTGTGCATATTTTAGACTCTTGTTTCTTTGGTCTGAGACAGTGGTTGGTGCATCGTGGATCCATGGTCACTTTTTTTTTGAGACAGAGTTTCACTCTGTTTCCCGGGCTAGAGTGCCGTGGCATCAGCCTAGCTCATAGCAACCTGCAACTCCTGGGCTCAAGCGATTCTCTTGCCTCAGCCTCCTGGGTGGCTGGGACTACAGGCATGCACCACCATGCCCGGCTAATTTTTTCTATATATTTTTAGTTGGCCAATTAATTTCTTTCTATTTTTAGTAGAGATGGGGTCTCACTCTTGCTCAGAGCTGGTCTCGAACTCCTGACCTCAAGCAATCCGCCCGCCTCAGCCTCCCATAGTGCTAGGATTACAGGCGTGAACCACCACGCCCAGCCCATGGTCACTTTTAAGGAGTCCTCCCTCTGCTGTGGAAGTTCTGGAACCATAGCTTGGGAATGGTCCCAGAAGCATGTTTTCTTAAAAAAGAAAAGAGCAAATAGCATGATTGAATCTTCATCTTACAAGACTTGACAGTCTAAATAAAAGTGTCTAGTTTGAGAGTGTGTTTGTGTGCGCCGTTTATTTGTGTACGAGGGTTTTTTGTGAGTCCTTTAAGGACTGATGAGGAAGCCACACCAGGGTTATTTCTCTGCTGAAAGGGTAGAGGGCAGGTCATCTGACCCACTAATTAAACTTGAAAAGGGAGAGTGTGTCTTTTGCCACCTCAAAGGTCAGCTGTTTATTGAATTTCTCCACCCTGTAATTGTTTTACATATGGAATGGTTCCTGGAGAAAGATCTAACATCTGCACAGGTCTATCCTGTTCTGCTGTGTTTACTGAGTGAGTTCTGCCCTTACGTTCACACAGTGCAAACTGCACGTAGGGCGTAAATGTACCTGCCGTGGAGAGTTTTGGTAGATCGTATTAATACTCTGAAGCATGTTTTGTGTTTGACAGATCAAAGCCATTCATTCCATATTAATTCCTGTGTGGGACAGGCACTCACCTGTGTCCTGGTGATAAAGAGGTGAATGTGACAGCTTTCCTATTTTCAAAAAGTTCGCAGTCTGGAGATCATTATCTAAATACATGTATTTAGATGTATATCGATTAATGCACAAGGAGCTTGAGGGTCTTAGGAAAGAAGGCCAGACAACCTCTGGATAGAGAATGGGGATGGAGGATGAAACAGGGCTTCTTAACCAGATGTGTGCTATGGGCGTGCCTTGCTACCTGGAGTATTAGCCAAAGCATGGGGGTTGGGTGGTGTCAGTTTCTGTTGCTGAGAGTTGTCCCAGACAACCTAAGAGCAGCAGGAAGCCTTTCTGGGAGGTTGGCCAGCTGTTTTTATTCCCTTGACCCCTTGGCATCAAAAGGTGCCAGTTAGACCCTGGGTTTTACATTGGAATTAGTAAATGGAGCTCACCAGCAATGATTAAAAAATCTCTTAGAGTCAATCCCATGAGAGCAAAGATGTTAGCTGTGAAGCCTGGGCCGTTTTCCATCCTGGGAATTATGCTCTGCCCCTTCCTAAATTCCCATTGTGGTTTCAAATGAAGAGGCCATTGTTCACTTTCCTTCCTAAAAGGAGCAATATATTTAACTTCTGGCCCTTTGCCTGACTGATGGAGAGTTGATCTCTCTGAAGCCAACACCCGTGGCTTCCCATCAGGATAAACACTCTGCCTCCATCTGATTTTCCTTCTCGGGTTGAAGTTATTTAGATTGTGCACCGGCTCGGTAGGAGGCTTGCTGGTGTGTCCTGCTGGGCAGCTATAGGGCCCTTGGTGCCCACCCTATGTTTAATAGAAATAAAAGGCAAAGTCTGAGCTCTTCATGGCAGCTGGTGGTTCTCCAAAAGACCTATTATAGGAATTTAAAAGCAAATGTCTGTCACATATCATGAGTTGTTCTAAAAAAAAAAAAGCAAATGTCTGATTTTAGGACTTTGAAGCATGACACAAAAGAATAACACTTTTTGAATAGTTTGGGTCCAGGCAGGTGTCCTAGAGCACAAGTTTTCACTTATTTTTAAGCAACAAAATACTTTTTGTCCAAATGATATCTCCTGTAGAATCCCAGTACTGCAGAGTTTCTCAACCTTGGCATGCTTGGTATTTTGGGCCAGATAATGCTTTGTTGCAGGAGCTTTTGTGTGCATTGTGAGATGTTTATCAGCGTCTCTGGCCTCTACCCTTTAGACACCAGTAGCACCTCCTCCTCCAGCTGTGACATTCCAAAATGCTTCCTGGGGAGCAAGATCACCCTCTGTTGAGAATCAGTGCAATACAGGCTATAAAACTGATTTTATATAAAGAAGGAGCCCATGCTCTGCCCTCAGAACTCTGCCCAGGGCTCCTGAGTGGCAGTGTTAGGGGAACAGGTATGCAGCTCTGGGTACACAGACACACTGGCCCAGAGGGGGAGGTTGTAACTTTTAAAACCCTGGTTTTGGAGAATCTGTTATAAACAAAGCAAAACAGCTACAATCAGACAAACCCATAGGTATTTTGAACCCCATATGTACACTAAGCATGTATGAATGTTTACAGTGTATACTCGGGTGTGTAGAATAAGGGAAAAGAGATGGCTGGGTGATGTCTGCCTAACTCCTTATGCATTGGGGTTTGGCTACCACAGTTTGCCCCATTTTGCCAGCTGAAGGCCTGTGGCTTGCAGCACAGTGATATAGTCACCTTTGCTGCACAGAAAACCCCAGCTCCCATGAGACTCAGCAGAACCAGCCCTGCTCACGGGGACGGGGGGCTGGGGAGGGGGCTTTATGAGTGGGGGGGCTAGCACTCGAGGGCTTTTTCAGCTAGACTGTAGCTGGATCCCAGTTTGGCCATGGTTGTTGGAAAATCGTTAGAGAGGTTTTTGTGTTTCTGCCCTTCGTACTAAGTAACGTGTGCTTCTTTATGTGTGTGAGTGACCGACCACTCCTTCTTCCCAGGAGCCCGGCGCTGTCCCCTCTGCCCCTTGCGTAGGGACTCTGGGAGCATGGCACTCGCCACTCCCACTTTTTCTTTCCCAGCTCAGCATGATGGAAGTGGTGTTGGAGCCCGTCCCACAGACAGAAACAGTGCCTCGGTTTTATGGGCATTAGTATGAGCAAGAACGGTACCTCTAAGTGAGCCACTCTTAGTGGGGAGACATACAGGCTCAGGGTGGGAGGGGATTGGCTGCCTAGAGGGTCTCAGCTTTAGTCAGCCTCCCCAGAAAATCATTTTAACCCCACTTGACAGCTTAAGTGCAGCGTTAAATCAATGGACAGCGTACATCTAGCTCAAGTACTCTCCCCACATCCTAATGATTTGTTTGGCTGCTTTTAAAGGTCTCCAGGCACATACAACAATGTTTTATTTTCCCAAAAGATCACGTGACCACTACAGTTAGCCTTTGGAACAAAGGAGTGAGCAAAACTCATCTTACCTGTATGTCCGTCTGTAGATTTCCAACCCTACTGAGAAACCCACTTCCACAAATGCTTCAGGCATCCTGTAGAGGTTTGTGTAGAATTCTTAGAATTCTCAGAGCCAGGTGCAATATCCCTCCATCACCTTCCTCTCTCCCATTGCCACCACCGTGGCTGGACAAGGGGAGTGCAGGTAGATGAGGTGGGTGGGAACCTGGGTAAGGGACCCGAAGCCCCTTCCCCTCTAGCCTGTGATGGGGAAGATTGCTATAAGAATAAAACAAAACTTTGCTTAAGATTTGAAATCAGCTTGATTTACTTAAATCTCTGGTGTGGGCAAACCATTGAACTGGAAACAAAGGCTCAACAAAGGTTACCACTGATAATATTAGTTTATAGTAGATATTATCTAGTAGTGGTTTTATGAGTGATCCAGGTATATAATTGGTTTGTTTTAAAAGAGGAGTGGGGTTTCCAGAATGGTTCTATCCCCCATGGTTCCCTAATTAGTGACTATATTTCCTGAGCTCTGTAATTTTGTCACCTTTTATCATCAAAATATGCAGTTTTGGGCAATACTGATAGGGATGGATGGAAAACTAAACACTATGTAAGGTTGAATGGGTTTAATAGCAGTTGCAGAAAATATTCCTACATCTATATATAACTTTATAACATATATATTGTTCTTACATGGATTCTCTTTATTAATTATCACAGATTAGCTGTGTGGCCCAGGCTCTGGCAGCCTTATCTTGAGAGAACTTAGAGAATCTGATGACGTGGCAGACCTGTAGGAAACTTCTCGGTGCCTTCCTGTGATCTGTGGAAGCCCACACTTCTGCCATTCCCTTCCTGGGCTGGTGCTGACCTGCTTTTTAAATCTCATCTCCCACCAATCCTTCCTACTCACTGTAGTTCCAGCAATAGTTAACTATTTGTAGGTACCCGAATGTGCCAGGCTCTTTTATACTTCTGGTTACTAGTTCTTGCAACCGTGAATCCATTCGTTGGTTCACTGCTAACTTGCATGCTAGGCACTGGGGACCCCTCTCCCACCCCTTTGGTTCTCAGTCTAGGCAGGCACGGTGATGCTATATGGTGAGCACTTGGGTCTCGGTGCCATGGGAGCTGTGAGGAGGGCAATCACACACTGACTTGCAGGGTGTAGGGAAACTTCTCTGATGAGGCAACTCTGAAGTCAGTCATTTTAGTGGGAGGTGAGGTGGGAGAATTGGGGGAGGAGAGGAAGGTAGCGTTAGAGGAAGGCAGCAACGGGCGTGGACCCCAGGCCACACAGGAGTAGACAAGTGACAAGGTTTTGGTAGTGGGCAGCCCAGCTGCAGGTGTGCCGTTTAAAGGGCTTTGCCCTGGGGCCTGAAGGGAGCCATAGCTGGGTGCAGATTGCTGCAGAGGACCTGTCTGGGGTAGTCCCTGTCCCCCCACTCTCTCCCCCGTACTCTGTTGCTCAGGCTTTAGATTCAATTTGGACATCACCACTTCTGCCTCTATGCTCCAGATTCCCGGCCTGGGTAGGGGCGGGGGGCTCCAGGGGGATCCCTCCTCTGTTCCACAGTCCCTGGACAGGAGATAAGGTACTAGAGATAATGTAACAATTGCTTTTGTATTTTAACTGTTTGTTTACTTATGTGTCCTTCCTCCTAGGCTACTGGTAATCAGGGTTTAAAATGCAGATTCTTGGTTCTCTTACCCTAGATACTCTGATTCAGTTCAGGCTTGAGTCTGGGAATCTCTAGTTTTTAACAAACAGAAACATTGCAGTAGACTTGAGCTGACGGAGGGCCCAGGTTTTGCATATGTATATGTGTGCATAAAGAGCGAGCACCCACACACTTTCTCTTAGTCACACTTATATCCATATTCTTACAGAGTGCCTGGTACAGATTGGTGTGCTGCAAATGTTTGACTGAATGAATGAATGCAGTTGTTGAAATTTATATGTGAAAGTGTGTCAGAGCCTGAGTTAAAGCTCACAGGGAATCCCCAGGCCCGGTCCTCTCACAGAATCACTGTGCCACAGTGGCCACATCGAGATGGACTTGGAGAAAGAAGCAGGCAGTCCCATGGAACCACAGCATCCTCGAGTCCCAGAAATGAGAACAAGAGGTCCTTAACTTGCATTTTATAATTTCTCCATGGCACATCAGTATAATCCGCCAGAAATACCACCAGTGAGAGATAGACACTCACTTACGACAGATTTTGGGAGTATACAAAACTGTAAAATCTACCCCTGACCTGCAAGAAATTTTTGGTCTACTTGAGGGTAAGAGGCAAAAATGCACAGGCAATGGAATGACTGTGCAATTTGTAAATGTTACCTGGAGTACTGAGTGCAGAAGTGCAGTAGAACTGTGCAGTGATTGAGGAAGAAAGGGAGAGAGCGTCGTTAGCTGGAGTGGTCTGAGATGTCTTTGGGTGAGGAAGCACGGGCATGAGCTCTGGCTCTGGGAAGGTGAGAAGGCATTGCAGGTGGGAGGAGTGATGTGAGCAGAGTCCTGGAAAGGGACACAAGGACGCCAGTTTGACCAGCACACAGGTTTGTGTAGGGGAGCGATGGTTAATATCTAGAAAGGGATGCTGATCCAGGTTTGGGAAGCCTTAAATGAAAGGTGGGTATATTATACAGTCGGGTATGTGTGGCACATGCAGCAATTTAAAAGTCTGTTGTCCTTTTATCTCAGATTTACCTTACTAGTAAAAGTCATGAATATTTTTCTTTATTTTTTATTTCAGAATATTACAGGGTTACAAACATGTTTATATGAATGGGTTATATGAATTGCTTTTGTATAGTTTGAGTCAAAGTTATAAGTGTGTCCATCACCCACATAGTGTGCATTACACCTGTTAGGTGTGAGTTTGCCCATCCCCCCTTCCC
This sequence comes from Mirza zaza, assembly GCA_008750895.1. Taxonomy (NCBI): domain Eukaryota; kingdom Metazoa; phylum Chordata; class Mammalia; order Primates; family Cheirogaleidae; genus Mirza; species Mirza zaza. The sequence continues at coordinate 8,134 of VSMD01115329.1, read as the reverse complement.
CCTCCCACCTGCATGATTTCCATTGAATTTTACTACCATGTGTGCGCTTGAGTGTTGATCTATAAGTTTCAATTTAGTAGTGAGTACACAGGTTTTTTTTTTCTTCCATTCTTGTGATACTTCCCTTAAAAGGATGGTCTCCAGTTCCAGCAAGGCTTTTGTTACAAAAGGTATTAGCTCACCATTTTTTTTTATGGCTGAGTAATAATCCATGGTACAGGTATATACCACATTTCATCAATCCACTCATGTATTGATGGGCATGGATTTTTTAATCTACGATAATAACCATTCGTTCCTCTTTCTGGAGAGCCCCGGCCACACTTGATTTCCAGGCCAGTGGAAAGCAGCCCAAGGTGTGACCTGCGACAGTTTCATTTGGCTTTTTCATACAGAGGAATGTTTACACGTTCCTGCCTGTTCCATGTGCCCACGGCCCACACACACCTCCAAGCTGTCACATTCCCTCTTGTGCAATGCTTTGGCCACTGTCTCTACCAATTCCATTTTTCCCACCTCTACTGGTTTGGAAGATATACCTTTTTTTTTTTTTAAGTGGTTATACTTGGAATTTTGACATGAATGTTTATGTAATGAAATCTAAGGTTAGGCACCACTTTACCCTCCTACTGAGCAGTATAAGGATCTTGTTATAGATTGCTTTTAATGCCACTTCCTTTCCTCCTGGCCGATATTGTTTTGATATTTTAGTTTCTTCATTTTTCTTCTGGAACTCCATTAACTAACTGTTTCAATGGAAACAATTTTTAAAAAAATTAGAACTGTGATTTCCTTAATTTAATCCAAAACACAAATGTTCAAGCCACCTGGCACATGATCTAGAATAAGCCTTTCAGTTCACACTGACCCTGTCGTTGCTGAAGCAAGACTCTTAGCTCTTTCCCAAGTCTGCACAAACAGCCTCGGCAAGAACGTGTTCGTCAGAAGTGTCACTTCTTCATAACCCTTTGATCTAGGATAATTTCTTTTTAGACTTGGATGGTAAGTTTGCCTCAAGGAAGTCCAAGAAGTTTCGTGTGAAGGCTTCTGTTTTGTTTAGAGTTTGCCACAAACACTGGAAGAAGAAAGTTTTCTATTATTTATGTAGTTTTAAGTAGAAGGCTACATACAGGCTGTTTTAAAATAGTTCCTGTTTAGAATTTTTTACCTGCAATTATAGTGTGAAGCTGAGTACCCTGTCCTTGTGTTCACAGAGGAATTTTCTCATACAACTACAAGAAAATGTGGAAAGTTTTGTCAGAGGAAATTCGACTCTTTCATCTCTCATGAGTTACTGCTTCAGGAATGCAGTTTACCAAAGTGGATTAGAAACAGTTTGTAATGGGGAGATATATGTACTCATTAAAAGCAGCAAGGAGATTTTCCTCTCTAAGTCACCTCATCCCTAGTTTGCACCAGAGGCTGAGAATAGCTAAAACTGCTTGTTCTCTGACGTGAGCCTGGGATGTTTGTTGAAGGCCCTGACCAAACTAGGTCTTTCGATAATTGATCCACTTTACTTCTATGCCTGAATAAAGCTCTAACCTGGCCTTTAAACACCAAAAAATTTTCAGTGGGAGCTCCTATTTTGGGAAGATGAAAAAAATCTGTGTGTCTGTCAGTCACAGACAATATTCCCCACTGGTTTGAGTTTTATTCGTTGCCTGTAAAACTTAAAAAAAAAATTTTTTTTTCCTAGGCTAGATTTTTCTCTCTTTAATTTAAAATACCTTTTTTGGAGGAGGAGGTGGAGCAAACTTTCAGTAAATATAGTTTTATCCTTTTTTGCTTAGTTGGTTTCAGGAATTCTGAATGCCATAGTTCACATTTCACCATTATCCTGTGTTCCACATTCAAGGCCAAAGGTTTAAAATAAGTTCTTAAAGGAAGCGAAATTAAAGCAAGAGGGGAGTATCTCTTAATTGTTTTAGAGACTCCTACAGTTTCACCTGAGTATCTGTAGATCCGGGGAATAGAGGGAAACAAACATGAAGGGCTTCATTCCTTAGAGGCAAGTGAAACTGGCTCCTACCCCTCATTTAATACAAATACGAAACTGAGGAAAAGCAGGCTGGAAGGCCAGAAAAGAGCACAGATTTTTAGTCCTCTTTCATCAGGATTGCTGTGTTCGTGTTAAGGAACCAATTTGTAAGCTTTGGGCAACAGCTCAAATAGAAACCTCTGCAGACTGAGTCAACCCTCTGTTTCTCAAGGACAATGGTGAACGTTTACACATGGTTTGCAGATCGAGAGCATGCAGTGGTCCTCTGTTTTTGATCTTTGTGATCAAAGATGGATTTGAGGAATTTTGTTTTAAAAAAAATCAGTCTGTACAATAAGTATACTACTTTCAAATGAAGAAAGGGAGCATTCACACCCATTGTTTTCAGAGCCTCGGGGAATCCTAAGATGTTTGTCATTGGGATGATGCCATAGTTGACAGTCACAGCAACTAAAATCAAATCTGTTTCAGTTAATAAAGAACTGGGCAATGAGGTTAGTAGGACTTATTCCAAAGAAGCTGGGAAAATGAAAAGTCTGTACTAGGAATTATACTAGGAATTATAAATAGTACTAGGAATTATAAATAGAGAGAAAGTAGAATAAGCATTACTTGGATATTCTTATTAAAATTTAACTAGATAATGTTAATCAGCTAGATACAGTATAAAAACTTGGTGGAAGTATGATTTCTCTCCATCTGATGGCCAGAATAATACTGTACACATGGGATTTTAAAAACACAAGTATAGGTTTTATTCCCCTCACCCCCTGTAAAGTTTTCAGGTAAATTCCATGGAATCAGTAGTAGAGACATATGTTGTTTTTTTTTTCTCAGCAGGAAAAACAGTAGCTACCTGTGTCCCCTCAAATAAATAGCTATATAAGAAAGTCATGGTTCAAATGAAAGGCAGCCCAGTTTTTTAAAAAAGTGCACAAAGTATTTGAACAGACATTTTCTCAAAAGAAGAAATGTGAATGGCCAAGAAGCATATGAAAACATGCTCAGCAATTTTAGGCATTAGGGAAATGCAAACTAAGACCACAAGGCGATACCACTAGAATGGCTAAAAGGAAAAAGGCCAAGCACACTAAATGTTGGTGAGACTATGGAGTGCTAGAAGTTTTCATATAATTGATGGGAGTGCAGAATGGTACAACCACTTTGAAAAATGGTCTTGGAGTTTCTTCCAGACTTAACCATACATCTTCCCTGTGACCCAGTAATTCTTCTCACAAATATTTACCTAAGAGAAATGAAAGCATATCTCCATTAATGGAAAGCAGATGCCAGCCATGGTATATTAATAGTTTTGAACAACTGATGTAATAAAAGAATAAAGAATGTATTTGAGCTTGCCGTTTGGAATATCTTCTTTAGAGTGGCCCAGACTGGACCTAGAGAAGGGAATGTAATCCTACCATACTACTCAGCTCTACAGAGAACAATGTTTACGTAATGAGTAAATATTGTTTATTAGTTTATTTTAAAGCTATTCTATTAAATATATACAAATATAACACTGCTATATTCTTAGAAGACAAACCTCATTATATGGTCACTTCTTTTTATGTCTAGTAATATTATCTCTCTTACAGTATATTTTATCTGATATTGATGTGGCTAGATTGCATCTCTTTTGGTTAGTATTTGCCTTGCATCTTCCCTCCTTCATTTACTTTCTACTTTTTTTCTACATATGTGTTAGGTTTGTATCTTATAAAACAGCAAGTAGTTAGATTTCCTTTTTAAAAAGTTGGTTGAGATTCACTCCACCACTGTCTCTGCCCATTCCATTTTTCCTACCTCTATTGGTTTGTAAGATATAACTTCTTTTTTTTTAAGTGGTTATACTTACAATTTTGTGTAACAAAATCTAAGGTTAGCCACCACTTTACCTCCCTACCAAACAATATAAGGATCATGTTATAGAATGCTTTTAATGCTACTTCCCTTCCTCCTGGCCTATATTGTTTGATATTTTAGTTTTTACATTTTTCTTTTGGAACGCCATTCGTTAACTAGACACATGTATTTATTCCATCATTGTCTGTTTATATGTACCCACATGTTTATAATTCTTTTAACTCACCATTTTCTTATGACACTCAGACCTTCCTTTGAGGATTATTTTCCTCCTCCTTAAAGTACATCCTTAAGTTCACTTAGTGAAGGTATTTGGTGGTGAACTATCTCAGTTTTCTGAAATATCTTTATTTTGTCCTCGTTCTTGAAAACTAGCTTCACTGGGAACATAGAGCCTTAAGAGTTAGAAGAAACCTCACTGACCACCACTTGGCTAAGCTTTGTCTGTCCATTCCGGAAAAGCCTGCCTCTAGGCACAGAGGAATACAGGACTTTCCCAGGGTCCCTGCTGCCCACAAGGTGACAGTTTCTTAGCCTGATACTAAAGATGCCCCTTTGTCCTGCTCCCTTTTGTCTTCAAGCCAGTACCTGTCCTATTACCCTGTAGACATCTCCCCAGCACCTGTCCTGTTACCCTTTGGGAACCCTTTGTAGAGAAGTTGGTTTTCTAGTTGTTCCCTAGCACTGATATGCCTGGGTTTATGTCATTCTCCCCGGGAAGAATGTCCTTCCCAGACTTCTCTCTTTATCTTGGTCTAAGTTCTACTCCTCCATCATGGGGCTTTTCCTGACTTCCCTAGCCCTTGGGGATCTTTTCCTGCCCATTACCCCTATAAAACCTGTAGATGGCACTTAGCTTTGGTGCTTGGCTCTTTTTATCTCTTTATAGCTTATTTCACTGATCACATCTAGATCAGTAGTCTCCAAACCTTTTTGATCATGCAGTTCTCAGTGAGTAATTATTGGGCATGCACTCCAAATAAATGTATATATATTTCCTTATAAATTATATATATAGTACTGTATATGTATAAACACTGTAAAATATCCACAAAATTGAAATGAAGATGAGAAACAAATAAATTCAAGGTCCAGTGGTTTCTTCCTGCACCCCAGCATACTGATTTGAGTGCTGTTCCCCTACTGCTTGCTATTTTTATCCCTGTTAAGTAGTAAACATTTGGTAAGTATTTGATGATGATGCAGGTACTAGGTGTTAAGGTGACTAGGTCAGAAGGTGAATGTCAGGAATTCCTTGAACCTTTATCTTCTGTCAACTCTGGGCATTGGTACTTACTGTTGATTTTTCTTGCAACACTCTTTTCCATTTTTTCTGCTCCATCTCTCTTTCGCTTGTTCTGAAGCCTTCACTAGCTTCTAGCTGTATTGTCATTCTTCTGAGAAGCCACTCTTGATCCCCCCACATCTGGTTAGGCCTCCTGCCCTTCCATGCTCCCGTGGACCTTTTTGCTGCATGTGGTAACAGCCATGCAGAGTCTGTCTCTGGCATTAGATGCTCATGTGTTGAAGGCGTTGCTGTGTCCTGTTCACCACTGTACCCCTCCTTCCCATCACAGTGTCCAGAATTTACTAAGTGTTCAAACTCTGTCAATTGAATAAGCATATGATGGAGAAGGAAGGAAGTGGTTAGGTGTCCTTAGAGCCTGTTCTGGGACCAGGGTCATAGCAAAAGATGGTCTGCTCTAGTGCCAAAAATGGGGCAAAATACCTCATTGCCCCCGAAGTGATTTGTGAATCAAATGACAACTTAGGGCTGAGAGGCCTATTGTTCTTTGCTTTTTCAGTAGGAACCCTTGAAGTTTGTTGAACTGTGTTGTGTCTTTAGACTGTGTTTACTAAATTACGATAAACCCCTGAGCTAAAACTAAAATATCCAGACTTACGTTAATATAATGTGTTGAACTGGTACCCAGATCTCCAGGAAATGAAGGCATTTTTCACTCCTGGTCCAGCGATTTGGGATATTCTTATCTACATCTTTACTTTTCCTAAAAGTATAGACTCTTACTTAAGGATAAGACTGGGTTACTATGGTAACAGAGTAAGAACCCTTTCAATGGATTTTAAGGAAAGAGAATCTATTTGCCCTTGACTAGTGGAATGTTCTCTTTTTAGTAAGAAAGGGACACCAACACCGGATCCTAGAGGAGGGAATTTATCGCAGATCCAAAATTCTTTCCTTAGAGGTTAATCCCCATCGCTACCAAACCTTTGTTTAATACTGTTTTTAAACAGACTTTTATAAACCAACTGTTTATAAACAAAGGTTTGGCTTCTTTTTTTTTTTTTTAAATAAACAAACAAGTTTAATTTCTTCATCTCTTTTAAATTTTGTTTGTTTAAGGCATAATGCATTTGTCAAAAAACAAACAAAACCAACCTGGCAGCCAAGATAATAAGCTTCTAAGTTGTTAGCTTCTGACAGGGAGTGACCATATGATGTAAATGACATTTGATTAAAGTAGCTGTCTCCTTAACTTTTTTTTTTTTTTTTAATTATCGAAATTAAAAGATGGCTGAGGCTCAAAGCTCTCCTATTAGTGTTGCAGGAAATTTGGCTGTGTGATAAAGGTAGTTTACCTTCATTGTTGGGTTTTGAATTAGTCTGTTTACAATGAGCAACAGTATAGCAGTTTTAAAAACTATGTTGAATTAGCAACATGAAGAAGGCAGCATTGCTTTCATTCTAGCCGCTTAGTTGGAGAAAGAAATGATTAGGCGTCATACTCCTCGTGGTTAATATCCTTTAAGGTTTTCCTAAGATCATGAAACCAAAACTTGGAAAGGGCCTTAAAAATCTACTGGTGGATAAGATGGAAAAAAAATTGAAAGGGAAATGGAATAAGGCAAACTAAAGGGCAGGATTCTTTTAGGTCTCAGTAGGAAACACATGTTTATCTGGAAAAGATTTTGGTTGGACAGGTTGTTTGTATAAGAATCTTTTTTGTGAGGAAGGAAGACCAACCTAGGCTTGTTACAGGCTGGGGTGGGGGTGGAAAGGGCAGTCCTTAAGCCTCAAGTGAATGAGAAAAATACACAGATTTCAAACAGAGACGCTCCACTTTCACAGGGATGATCTGCTTATGCTATTAACTTACTTTGAAGTTGTGATGTATACTTATTTTATAAAATATGGCAATTAAACAGTAACTGTAGTATTAATTGCTATAAGTACAGAAACAGTAACTTTTAATAAGATATGGAAAGGTGTTTTGGGTGGAAAGTAGTTGGTAAAGCAACACACAGTATGACACCATTAATTTAAGACTGTATATCTATGTAATGTATATTTGGTGTGTTCATCAAGATATTCAGTGATTATTTGTATAGCCAGATTTAAGATGATTTTAAAAAAGGATCTCTTCTTTATCGTTTTCTGTGTCATTTACATTTTCCATAGTGATCATCATATTATCTTTATAAACAAGGACAACACAAGAGCAAAAAGAGAGATCTTACATGTTGCCTGTGCTCTGGCAGCTGAGATTATGTTCAGGCAATGTTGTTTCCTTACATTATACCTACTGTACATTTATCATAAAGATTATCAGGAGAAAAGGGGCTCTTGAATGGGACATTTTCTTCCCAAGTAAATTTAATCATGAAGGACAAAAGAACAAATAATTGGAAAATGCTTATATTTTCAAGCTAATAAAACCAAGATGCATAATCTAACTTAAGCTTAGAGCTGACAATAATACCATTTTGAGGTATCTTCTCAGATAGGATAACAGAGTAATGATAGTGCACCTCCAAGATAGATAAGGCACCTCCAAGTGACCCAAACCAAAGCTGATAAAACAGAAACACTTTCACCATCCTGAAACCTAGTGGTGATGATCCATTGAGGAATGTTTAATTTTTCCTCTTTAGAAAATGAAGAATGGGCTGGGCTTGGTGGCTCGTGCCTGTAGTCCTAGCACTCTGGGAGGCTGAGGCAGGGAGGAGCACTTGAGCCTAGGAGTTCGAGACCAGCCTGAGCAAGAGCAAGACCCTGTCTGTACTGAAAATAGAAAAAGTACTCAGGCATTGAAGCAGGAGGATCCCTCGAGCTCAGGAGTTTGAGGTTGCAGTGAGCTATGATGATGCCACTGCTCTCTAGCCAGTATGACAATGAAAGACTGTCTTAAAAAAAAAAATAAAAGAGGCCGGGCGCGGTGGCTCAAGCCTGTAATCCTAGCTCTCTGGGAGGCCGAGGTGGGCGGATCGTTTAGAGCTCAGGAGTTCGAGACCAGCCTGAGCAAG